>BMAC01000125.1:901323-1014404 GCA_014905375.1 Phtheirospermum japonicum | reverse complement strand
ACTTGCTGAAGCGTCGATGTCGACGCACCTATTCGACGCAATGTCGACGGAACTTGCTGAAGCGTCGATGTCGACGCACCCAGTCGACGCGCACGCCCAGGCAGCACCGACGCCGAGCACCAGCGCGTGTCAGTTGACGTACCGTCGACGCGACGGCCCAATTTCATGATTTTTAGGGTTTCTTGCACGCCAAGACTGACAATAACTATATAACCCTTCATACTTTGGTTTAAAGAGACAACCACGACCCAAAACACTTACATAGGGTTGAGAAACCAATTTTCAACACCCTACAACATATTCTAAAGATCTAAGTCGAAGATTCAAGGTCCAAAGCACCAAGACGAAGACGTTCGTTCAAGCTCCGATTTCTCGACCAAGATCAACCATCTACAACCCGATTTCCCAGCAATCTTTCAGCACTTTTTAGACATTAATAAGTTCTCTAAACTTTAGTTATTTCTTTAGATTAATTCTTAGTTAATTTATGTTTTTAAGTATTTATTGCTTTCCATTTGATAATTAGAATCGTTTGAACCATTGAATCGCTGAAGCTTTGAACCTTAGATTTTGTTTTTAATAATTAATTAGTTGCTTCGTTTTACCTTCGTTCATGCTTGGTGATGAGATTGTTCATGCTTAGTTCATTTATTGCTTATGCTTGGTTAATTAGTTTATGATATGCAATTGCTTGGGAATTTTAGAATTAATTTTGTTCTTTAGAATTCATATGCTTGATTGTCGTAATCGTAGTCAATTCATGCTAGTTAATTATAGTTGGTTAATTAGTTTAATTTAATTAGTTCAAGATAGTTAGTTATTGCTTTTTAATCTTGTAGTTATAATTTTTAAAAACCAAACTTATACAAGTTCTCGTGTTAAACATTGTGATTAAACAAACATTAAAAATTCTGAACGTCAGTCCTTGAGAGACGACTCGAGTTAAGCTTGCCAAACCTACGCGCGATCCCGTTATTTTGCGGGCGAGCTATTAAATTTCTGAAAATTATTTATAAAGTAGGCACACGCAAAAGCTCGAATCATTTAGGCTAAAAAATTATTATAGTTAATAATAAAAAATAGAAAAATACCGTATACAATATTTTCAAGGTTACTATCTAATTTGTTGGTATGTTCTCCCATATCCCTTCACGATGATCGACCCTAACATCATGAACATCATCAATTTCATCTTCGTCATTCATGTCAGGCAGCCTTGATGAGAAGGCAGGTATCTCACAAAAATCTAAAGTCGACTCATCCTTGTCTACATTGGATATTATTCTTTTGCCGTGAAAGACAACTGATAATTTTTTGTTACTCGGGTTGGTGATAAAAATATTTGTTTTGCTTGGCATGCCATGAAAAATGGCTCGTTTTATATCCTACTTTACTACAACCAATGTAAATCCTAAACTACAACCAATGTAAATCCTATCTCGTCTACCGTCACACCATTTTAACCATCGACCCATTTACATTTGAAAATATGAACTTTGAATTTAATGTAATCAATATCCCAAATTTCTTCAATAATCCTAAAATAAGAGCTTGTTGCACGTAAAGGATTTTCATCTTTCGAACATTAGAAATATATCGATTTCACTTCTAGTGTCATCCCGCTATTTTGCACAGTACTTTTATCATCCTGCTCCTTCGTGTAGAAGGAAAACCCATTTATGTTGTATCCACGCCATGACATGACATCAAAATTTGGACTACTAGCTAACCATCTAACTAAATTTAAAGCAGAATCATCATTCTTAACCTGATCCTTAAACCACAAAAAGAAGGTCTTTTTATGCGCTTTCACCAACCACTTTTCAGGTTTTTGAGGATCTTGTTCCTTTACGAGCATCTTATGTGCATCTAAGTAGGGGTGAACTTCAGGAGTATTATTCAGAATGTATAAATGTGCTTGTAGCACTTCTTCAAGATCAGTACTCATCACTTTTCCCCCAAGTGTTCCCTTACCACGAACCTTAACTTCATGGCAATACGTAGTATGACTGATAGATTTTGTTTCGGAAAAATATTGACTACAAAACTCAATGGCCTCTTCTGCAACATAGCGTTCAACTATAGAGGCTTTAGGCCGATGAGGGTTCTTCACATACCCCTTTAGTATTTCATGTATCACTTAAATGGATACATCCACCGTAAATGTACAGGGCCACATACCTTTATCTCACTCAATAAATGAATGATTAGATGTACCATTATGTCAAAAAAAGCGGGTGAAAAGTACATTTCAAGTTGACACAAGATAATTGCAGCGTCATTCTCCAAATCATCCAACACCTGAGGGTCGATGACTTTGCTACAAATAGCAATAAAGAAGAAACATGATCTTATGGTGTTTCTCAATTTTTTCGGTAAAATACCTCGAATAGCGACTTGTAATAGTTGTTGCATCAACACATGATGGTCATGAGACTTTAAGCCCAACAATTTCAGCTCTTTCATCGACACTAGCCTCTTTTCAAACCATGCAAACACTCACATAAACTCTTTTTTTCACTTTTTGATAATGTGTGACAAGCCGGTGGCAAATAAGTCCTCTTACCATCAGGTAATAGATCTAAATCCTGTCGTATTCCCATGGCAACCATGTCCTTTCACACATTCATGTTATCTTTAGTCTTGCCTTGGATATTGAGAAGCATTCTGATAAGACTATTGGAGACATTCTTCTCGACATGCATCACATCAATACAATATTTCACGTCAAGACTCTTCCAATATGGAAGCTCAAAAAAGATGATCTCTTTTTCCATAAGTGATTCTCCATTGGGCTTTGATTTTGTGTTTTACCGAATTTCACGTTAATGTCTTTCACTTGGTCATAAACTTGCTCGGGAGTTAATGCTCCTGGAGCTTTTTCAAAATCTTGTTCGCCGTTGAAAGCTTTCTTCAATTTGCGATATGCATGGTTTGCTTTAAGACACTTCTGGTAACCAAGGTAAACCGTCGTCTTCCCATGATGAAGTTGATGATAAAAAGTATGTTCTCCACATTTGGGACATGCTTTATGACCCTTATTACAATAATCGAACAAGTTGCCATATGCTGGGAAGTCATCAATTGTACAGAAGATCATTGCATGCATCTTAAAAGTTTCTTTTTTTTATATACATCGAACACATCAATGCCTTCCTCGAACAACTTCTTCAAGTCTTCAACCAACATCTGAAAGTAGACATCTATATTGTCTCAAGGTTGTCTTGGCCCCGAAATCATCATAGACAAACATAATGTACTTGCGTTTCATGCACATCAATGGAGAGGTTGTAAATGACTAGTAGAACTGGCCATGCACTATGTCGGCTGCTCAGATTACCGTACGGATTCATCCCATCCGTATAGAGTCCTAGCCTAAGGTTTCTTAGCTCATTTCCAAACCAAGGATATAATTGGTTAATCCTCTTCCACTGAGGTGAATGACTCGGATGTCGAAGATTACCATCATCGATTCTCTCGTCTGCATGCCATCTGAAGTTCTTCGCCTCCATTGGACTGGTGTACAAGTGTTTGAATCTTGGTATTATTGGAAGATACCATAAGACCTTTGTCAGAGGCTTCTTGGTATGAACATCTTCACAACTATCATCATCACCATCCTTCTTGTAACGTGATGTCCCACATTTCAGATACTCGTGCAAATTTTTTTACTCTTTCCTGTATAAAATGCAGTCGTTAGGACATGTATGGATCTTCTTATACCGCAGGCTTAGTGGACACAAGATCTTCTTCACCTTGTAGATAGATTCTGGTAATACATTATCCTCTGGAAGCATAAGTTTCACCAAGCCAAGCAACTCCTTAAAACTCCTATCGCTCCACCCATGTGCCGCCTTCAACGTGATAAGTTTCAATACTACCAATAATAGTGAAATTTTTTTGCAGCCTTCGTAAGGAGATTTATCGGCATCAACGGACAAGGTCTCGTATCTCTTGTTTGCATGTGCTTTCTCAAAGGCCTCTGCTCCAAAATCTTTAATCATGTCCGCTAGATGATCATACATATCTTCATCATCTTCTTCATTGCAGGCTTCTTCGTTTTGGGATACATCTGTCATGTCAAATTTAACATGCCATATCCATCATGTGCAATTCTTGTTGAAACCATCACAAATTACATTTTCTCTAATTTCTCTAACAGTTAATCGCCTATCATTCAAGCATTTCACACATTAACAGTAAAACCTCCCATTATTGTCAGGAACATGTGTTCTAGCAAACTCTAGAAACTCATCCACCCCATTCTCATATTCATCACTTGTTCGGATAAAATTTACCCAACTATGATCCATGACTACCTAAACGAGTTTACATTTAAGATAAAGTAAGTTTGGATCAATAAACAAATATCAAAGTACATGTATATAGAAACTACAACTTTTAAGACTCCAATCAAGCACATAATCTAATTAACAATCCAAGATTCTTAAAAACCCATTACCAGTTATACAAATTACAAATAACATGTTACCGAGGTTTTAGGTGATTAACATTACAAATTCTCAAACATAATTTTATAGACTCCTAGTTAATTTTCCTAAGTAATCACTACTCATCATCCTCAAAATAAAACATTAATTCAAAGATACAAACTTAATACCTTGCAAGTGTTTTCGCCTAACTGATAACAATAATCAGCAACATCAATGTAAAAAGTAGAATCTACTCAATCTTCCTGATAACAACGATCAGCAATAACAACAATCAACAACAATAAGTAAAATTTTCAATTAAGTTGAGAAACAACAACAAAAAAAGCTAATGTTTTTATCTTAAATAATAACATGCTTTATTTTTTTTTCCCGGCAAAATCTGTACAAAGAGCAGAGATCTCAAAATATTATCCCACTAAATGATGTGCATGAACTTAGAACTAAACAAAAAACTTTCAAAACTTACTTACCAACTAATATCCGATGATCGAATGACCATATATCGACTACCGTCTACACTGGATATGCAAAACTGTAATCGACACTGGTGATATTTTACATTATTAAACCTGCAAGTAGAAGCAACTAATGAATTACAAGCACAATAAATATCCAAATATAACACTCTCAAATTTCAAACTTGACCAATTTCAAGAAGCAATTCATAACTTCTCAAATAGGATAAAAAATGAAAGGTTTTCGCCGAGCAATCAGATATTACCACGAAAATGCACATATCAAGAAACTAAGCTATTCAGGCAAAGACAAGGAAGTGGAGCAAATAAAGGTGTTCCCACATCGAAAACAACAAATAACATCCTCTCCATTAATACTGGTGTTAAAAACACCAATAGTAACATTAAACAAATATGCAGCGGAATAAATATTAAAAGATTAACACAACAATTTAAATTCCTTTCACAAGCAAAAGTGCTCGTGAACTTGGGTCTACAAACCCAAAAACTATATTACTTTTCTTGCTCAAGATCAAATACAAAAGAAGTAAAGTAATATATGAAAACTAAAGTGTCAAACACTATGATACTGAAATACTTGTCGCCTTGAAGGATGATCTTCTCCGTTGGTTACACAACTTCAAAGATCTTCTTAATCTCGAATAGTGACTTCAAGTATTCAACGTTGCTTGTGTTCTTCTTGCGTTGTTGCTTGCGCCGATCTCTCAAAAACCGCGTGCAAAAGATGTGTCCAAGTATTGTCCTCTTCTTTTCTTAAATAAACAAGTCTTAGAGTCCTAAACTTGGTAAACAAGTAAAACAAATCCTAAACATAATTTAGAAAACTAAATAAAGCCTAAACACAATCTAAGAAACAAAATCTAGAGTCCTAATTTATTTTGTGCCCGAGAAATGCAAACAACTAAAAAAGAAAAAATTGCCAAGAATAAAATTCTCAACAATCTCCCCCTTTTGCCTTTCTGGACAAAATACCTACGACGCAATAATATAAAAATTATTAAACTTAAACTTCCTCTAAATTAATAAATCCCCCTAAACAAAAGAACACTGTTTAACAAACAAACCAACATCAAAACAAACATTATTATTCAGCCACAAAAATAAAAAATAAATATGCATAAGGACTTAAAGACCACGAATCTTCTTCGACTGACGAGGAGACGTCGATGCTCCTTCATCCCTAGCATTCCTCTTCCTTAGCAGCCTTTTCGATTTCTTCAACTTCTTATTTCTGTACTGGATCCTCTTCCTCCTCTTGTCCTTGGCTAAGTTTGCCAACACCTCAGTAGCTTCACCATCAGCAACATCAGCGTCGGCGTCATCATCTCTACCATCATCTTCCCCTTTTTGTTTAGAAGGCAAAAGAGCCTCCATCAAAGAACCTCAAAGTGCCTGTAGCTGGGTAATCTGAGTATCAATCAAAAGCTATATGGACCCGAACAACTAAAGCAGAAAAATGCACCATGTCGGAGCCGGTGTTAGTAACACCAGAACCATCACCAGAAAATCCACCAGCGCAAGGAGGAGCCTCCCAAGGAAGATCAATGATGTGTGCTCTAGCCAAGTGCTGACCACGCAAAGAGAACCAATCGGCCTCGCCAGTGAGCACGTCATCTCCGGCAGGCGTAAAACCTTGATTTTCCAGCAAGCTGTAAATAAGAGATGGAAAACAGAGAGAGGATGCGGCCTTAGTCGTATAAAACCTGGTTATGACCTCAAATAAATGCTGGCCAAATTTGAATTTAATTCCGCGGCCAAGCTTGTATAGAACACCGCCTGAGGACGAGTGACAACAATTGTATTTTTTTTAGTGACCCAATTGAAGATGCCCACCTTTTGCAATATAGAATTGAGAGAGGAAAGACGCGTGCAAGGCATTTGCTCACGCCATTGTTTCATCAGCCCACCAGACAAAAAACTGATGACCTCATCCATGTCATCCACAGTCGAGTCACCATGATAAGACTCAGTCCCAAATAACTCATTAATCAAGTCTGGAGTAAAAGAATAAACTTTCCCACGCACAAACACTTTCCCATAATTCACAAACTTGGAATCAACAACAGACGACAACATATTTGCATAGAACTCAAGGATGACATCACTGTCAAATGGCATAGCAGTAGTAATGGTGGAATACATACCTCTGTGCTTAAAGAAAGCAACCAGATTCTGTTTCTCGAAAACATCAACTGGAACCCGACGTTCAGCAACTACCCCTCAAGTTCGATAACTATCAAACAGCTCTTCGACTTCCATAGTCAGGAACTTTGTTGACACAAGCACCATGTCCTCTATTTCAACGCCATGAACTTCATCTTCATCAAACTCATCATACAACTGGTCAGATGAGGGCGATGCATGTTCAGAGGCAGCAAAATCAGCACATCGAGAGCTAGAAGAAGAGGCAGGGTCAGTTGCACGGGATGTTGGTTTCAGTGACACATCACCAGAACCAACATTGGCGGCCGAAGCAGCTTTAGATGGTGTTTTGATTGGTGACACAACTTTGAACTATCAATAGCTTTCTTGGATGCTTTGGTCTTTTTCTTTTCCCTTCTTATGGCATACAAGTAATTACCAAATGCATCGTCAGAGTCAGGCGAGTAATCAAAGAGCTCAATATCAGGCGCTGGTTGAGCCATATTAACTGGAGTGAGAGGAGGATCAGCAGTCAACGGACGGGAGGAACTAGCGACCTCTCTAGTAAAGAAATAAATTATCTCGTACGGGGGATTCAAATAGCTTGTAGCAGTTGATGATGGGGACACCTTAATGGAAGCTGGAGGATTCTTCTTCTTAGCCAGACTCACGGTTTGCTTCCGGCGAGGAGTCGTCGTTTTTGCCAATCGGGGAGCATAAGAGGTTGCCGGCGCAACAACTGGTATGGGTGGCACATACTCATCATCATCAGAATCAGTTTCCATCGTAACATTCTTGGCCAGATTTATGTGCTCAATTGGTACATGGCGACGAGGACCAGCTTGACTTTTTGGAACAGCCGGCGGAACCACACCCGGGGGAATATTTCGCAGCCTGCGCGATCTTTTCAAGGTTAGATTTCCAACTTGGCCAAAAATCTACGATATGAATGGTAGATTGGGCGGATTGTCAACGTCGATTTCGTTACCCCGCTGTACTGGATAGACCTGCACCTCCAGAATAGCGTCGGACGAAGATGGTTAGTTCGACATACTGCAATAATTTTGAAGAAGAGGCACGAAAAACAGACAACAATAGAGAGAGAGAGAGAGAGAAATATTGTGAGAGTAAGAGAGATCAAAATTTGCAGGTGAATTTTGGAGAAGTAGGGCAAACGGTAAAAAGAAAACGATTTTTTATACCAAAAAAATGACCGTTGCCAGGAGAGAGAAAAAGAAAAGCAAAATAAATTACTCCCTTGTTAATCCAAAAACCAATTTTAATCCCAAACAATATTCTCTTTCCTTCCAAAAACAAACACCCACTCCCCCTAGGACACATGATCCCAATCCACTTAACCACTATGTTATTAATTTGGAAATAAAAATCACACGTCTCTACTACAAAGTCAACCGAAAATAGAGCTGGACTAATTAAACCATCACTAAAGTAGAATGAATATTTTGCAAAGGAATTTTCCACTCACCAAATTAATCCCTTTATTACCTGTCCAACTGTCCGATTACAACACCACTGAAACACTTGGTTAGCAAGATTCAAAACATGATTAAGAGAATTCAGGAAATGCACAGCAAAAAAGCATCTTCTTAAAGTATGAATGTCCTAATTGATGCCTAAAAATCATGACCTAAAAAGGTTAAAAATACAATTGTATGGTTTTAGTGACTTGATCAGTGTTGCTTTTCATGATTGGTGACATCATAACCAACACTGCCTTAGGTGAAGTGAATGAAAATAGAACCCTTAACCCAAGTTAATGACTACGTCAAAATCACTCAATGAGGTGAAATTTAAAGATTGGATCTTTTTTAATCCGATTTTCTTCATCTTTTAATAGATTTGAAGAGAAATAGTTTATCTTCAGCAATTGTTGTTAACACCTCTTATTTTTGCACCTGGGAGAAAATCAGTTTCTGCAGGAAAGTTCCACAATCACCTAATTGAGGAGGTTAGTCTTTATGCCACCATTCTAATTACAACACATGACCTTATTGCACGTTCAATCAGATCCAATGTATTCGGATTATGTATGAAAAAGAAAATAAAAATGCATGCATAAATATACAGATGTTATGAGTGATGACAGTTTTGGTGTCATAACATCAAAACTAACACGGACTTAGACAATGCACATTCCGAGATCTTTTCTCAAATGAGAAAAGGTCTCGAAATCTAATGTCTTTGTGAAGATGCCAGCAAGCTGTTTGTCTGTTCCTATATGCTCGAGACTAAATATCTTCCTCTCAACCAAGTCACGAATAAAGTGGTACCTTATGTCAATATGTTTGATTCGTGAGTGCTGGACTAAATTTTTTGAGATATCAATGGCACTGGAATTATCACAGAGCACAGTTAATATTCTACTATGTTGACCGTAGTCCTCTATCATTTGGTTCATCCATAACAACTGTGTACAAGCACTTCCAGCTGTAATATACTTGGCTTCAGTTGTATAAAGAGAAATGTAATTTTGTTTTTTGCTATACCATGAGATAAGATTATTACCCAAGAAAAAACAACCCCCTGTAGTACTCTTTCTATCCACAACATCCCCAGCCCAGTCCGAGTCAGTATAACCCACGAGTTCAGTACCAGTTTCTTTAGAATACCAAACACTCAATTTAGTTGTACCAGCTATATATCTAATGATTCGTTTAACAACTTTTAGGTGTGACTCTTTAGGGTTTGACTAATATCTAGCACATAAACACACTTTATACATGATATCAGGCCTACTCGCCGTTAAGTACAAAAGACTTCCTATCATGCTCCTATATATGGTGTTATCAACATCATTACCAACATCATCTCTTGACAGTTTCGTGGTTTTGCCTAACGGTGTTTTCTTATGTGTTTCGTTCTCTAACCCAAATTTCTTAACAGGACTCTTAGCATATTTGGTATGAGAGAGAAAAATACCGTCATCCAATTGTTTGATTTGCAAACCAAGAAAGTAAGAGAGATTACCTTCCATGCTCATCTCAAATGTGTCAGACATTCGAGTTATAAACTCTTTCACCATCTGCTCATTAGTAGAGCCAAAAATTATATCATCTACATAAATATGGACAATCAAGATGTGCTTATTTGTTCTAAGAAGAAATAAGGTTTTGTCAACTTCCCCTCGTCTAAAATTTAAAAAGAGAAAGTGTTGAGTTAACTTTTCATACCAAGCTCTGGGAGCTTGTTTTAAACCATAAAGTGCCTTTTTCAATTTTAAAACAAAGTCAGGTTTGTGGGGATCTACAAACCCTTTAGACTGCTTTACAAACACCTCTTCACTTAAAACTCCATTAAGAAAAGCACTCTTTATGTCCATTTTATGTAGAGATATTTTCATATGACAAGCAACAGCAAGTAAAAGTCTTACAGATTTAATGCGATCAACAGGAGCAAACGTCTCATCTAAATCGATACCCTCAATTTGAGTGTACCCTTGTGCAACCAGTCGAGCCTTGTTCCTCACAATATTGCCTGTCTCGTCCGTTTTGTTCTTGAATATCCACTTCGTTCCTGTTACATGAGAGTTTTCTAGATGAGGAACTAAATCCTAGACATCATTCTTGGAAAATTGATCCAACTCCTCTTGCATTGCCTTTACCTAGAATTCATCTTTAAGAGCATCCTCCACACGCCTGGGCTCTGTTTTGGAAAGATACAAAGACTCTCGAACTTTTGAACAGTTAGTAGATAAACAAACATACCTAACCATTTCTTTGAAGTTTATCTGACTCTTTCTTGTACTTCTTTCATTGAGATCTCCAATGACTTGGCCCGTGGGATGGCTCCTATGTATTCTTGATGGTATATCCCTCTAATGTAAGTCAATGGGATCAGCTGGATCTTCCTCATCTGGATTAGAATCTGATTCTGGAGCAGCTTGAGTAGGTGTTGGGTTTGATGTTAAGTCACCAGAACTGTCACCACCAGTTTCTTCAGTTTCAACACATGTGTCTTCGATCTCAACACCTGCACTTTCATCTACACTAATCGTGACATTATTTTGAGGATTTTGATCATATACCAGATCATTATCCTCATCAAGTTTAACACCACTCATCAAATCATCAAACTTGACGTTAACCGACTCAAACATGATACGTGTCTTGAGATTAAACAGCCTATATGCATGACCGTTTTGGGAATATCCCATGAAGATGCATTATCACTTTTTGAGTCCAGTTTTGCAAGATGATTTCTATCATTAAGCACATAGCAAATACATACAAAGACATGAAAGTAACTCAAGTTTGGTTTTTTACCTAACAACGATTCATAGGGAGTGACACAAGACCCTGGTCTAATATATAACCTATTAATTATATGACATGTAGTACTCATAGCTTCAGCCCAAAAACATTTTGCAATGCCATTAGAAATGAGCATAATCCTAGTCATCTCAGCAAGAGACCTATTTTTACGTTTGACTATCCCATTTTGTTGGGGGGTGATAGGTGATGAAAACTCATGACTTATACCTACTTTTAAACAATAGTTTGAAAAGGATGCATTCTCAAATTCTTTTCCATGATCAGACCTAATCCTACCAATATTCACACCAAATTGCATACACAACCTTTTTGCAAATTTTTTAAATGCTTCGAAATTCTTAGATTTTTCTTTTAAGAACTCTACCCATGTGAAACGAGAAAAATCATCTACAATCACAAGAACATAACTCTTACCACCAATGCTCTAAACTTCAAGTAGTCCCATAAGATCCATATGAAGGAGTTCGAAACAGTATGGGGTAGTGAGACTTTGTACATTAGGATGTGACACCCTGACTTGCTTTCCTTTCTGACATGCCTCGCATACAGGGATGATCTTGGTGTTGATCTTAGGAAGCCCATTCATAGCTTCCTTTTTGGTTAGCCTTTCCAGCATCTTGTAGTTGACATGTCCGAGATTTTGATGCCACACCTCGGCATCACTTAATTGAGATAATTTGCAGAATACATCACCACTGATTTGGTATTAATTATCGGAGGTCCTCTGTCCAGTAAGGATACATGAATTGCATTCATCATAGACTTCACATTTTTTATGGGTGAAATTAACATTAAAACCACTATCTTATTTGATCATAAATGTAATAATAAGTGTAAATCTAACTTAATTTAGAATGTCGTGCTTTTCGTGTCGTGTTTCGTGTCATTTCGTGCCGTGTCGTGCCTTATCGTGTCTTTGTCTCTGTAATCATGTTTCTTATCGTGTCGTGTTCGTGTCGTGCTATCGTGCCATGTCAGCTATTGCCGCCCCTATTTTAGGGATGTATAGATTATATTACATCTGATATCATTCTTTTTTACCAGACCTGTTTAAACCTGGTGTTGGTTCTGGTGTTAATAACATGGAAACTGTCATGGGATTCAACATACAACCTTGTCCTCTGAAACTGCCTTTTCTCACCAACAATCTTCCAGCATAAAGGTTGAATGTGACTTGGATCACCACAGTGATGACACACATACTGTCTTCTTCTCCTCTTGTGGCGTTTGGTCGATTTCTATTTTTGGCTTGAGGGTTGGTGTTTGCTGATTTGGCTTGTAGCCAGTTCCGTGTCTTGAGGATTCCGGGAGACTCATATACAAAATTTTGTCAATCTTTGCCTTGCCTTTGTTGAGTTTTATGATGGTTCCTTGGACCTTCTTCAATTCAGTTTTCACTCGTTATAGCTTAACATCCTTTTTGGTGAGTGACGACTCCAATTGGACAATTATATTCAGTTGATCATCCTTTTCCTTAGTCAGTTTGTCCACCTCGATCATAAGATCCTTGACTTTGAGTACTTGTTTTCCCCAACTGGAAAATAATTGTTTATACTCAATGCTCAGCTTCTCGTACTCGTCAAGAGATTCATCAACCTTTGCATTCAGGCACAAGGTGTTGGTTTTGGTGTTACCAACACGGATGTCATCATCCCACACAACATTAGCGAACAAGTCTGGAACTGATTTAGGCAAGTCAGAATCATCGTCATCTTCAGGGTACTCTTTAGCAATCAAATTTTTCTTTCTGAGAATATTTGCACATTCATTTTTATAATGTCCCCAACCTTTGCATTCATGACATTGAACTTCACTGAGGGGCTTTGGAGAGCTAGAGGTATTGGATACTGAAGTTGAAGACTGGGATCTTGAAAGTGTACGTCCTGTAAATTTTGGTGTTGGCACATGTGGATTGAACTTTGAACTTGATCCTCCAATGTTGTTTTTCTTCTTTAAGAACTTGTTAAAGCGTTGAGTCACATAAGACACTTCATCGTCTCCAAGTGTGGTAGTTTCGATCTTATCAAGTAACCCTCTCAAATCAAAATACTCATCATCGTCATCAGAGTTAACATTAGAGGAGAGAGAAACATTATTCTCTTTTGAGTTGGAACCAAGATGTTCCATCTCGAATGTCTTGAGTGAGCCAACTAAAGCTTTGAAATCTTGATCGTCCGTGTCTTTGGATTCTTCTATGGCTACCACCTTAATATTGAATTTTTTAGAGATGGATCACAGTAGATTTCCCACAAGATGTGAGTTACTCATCGCTTCACCAAGTTCCCCGCACTCATTTGCGATGTCCGAAAGTCTCATGGCATAGTCCACGATGGACTCTTTTTCATCCATCCTCATAACTACATCGAAAAAGAATAATCAAATTTATTGTTTAGCAATAGACAAATATGGAGAGGCGACAAGTAGAAAATTAAAAAATTAAATTTCTCTTGAATCGTATGAACTAAAGAGTTCATCGAGAAGATTTTAGAACTAAAAATAGAAACGAAAAATACATGATTCATCTTCAATCGACGCCAATATGACCACCAAATCGTCGAACTGAGAGAAATCAGACCAAGTAGAACAAGCAAGGGCCTCCAAAATCTAAACGACGAGACTCAATTTTGATCACCCTGAAATTAGGGTTCATCCTTTTCAGTTGGGGGGGGTGATCGATCCTTTTTGTATTTTTGGAGTTTACAAATTTCTCTGGAAATGAAATTGCAACTTTTCTGGAGGAATGAAAGTAACGAGAGTTTCGTAATTTGACAAAAGACTATTAATTATGCCTGTTAATATTTGATTAACACATATTTTTCCTTATTTTTATTAGTATTTTAGTTAGTTTTTCATTTTGTTTTCGGTATAAGTTGGGTAGATTAAGATTAGTTTCGTAATTATGTACTTCCACCTTATTTAACCGTATTATGATCTAAATTGATGCAAATAGGTGATTATTCTCTGTTTTTCATCTTATAGCTAAGTAACTGGAGGAGCTCAGCGCATAAGAGACGAAGTTCAATAATTAAGAAATGAGAATCGAGCGTTCCGGCGAAGAAGTAGCAGAAATCGCGAGTTAGTGGTAACCCTTACCGTTACCTTACTGCTGAAGATGGACTGAGAGCTTAACGATACACTTAACGGTTACCACCATTACCGTCACCATCACCGTAAGAGGGCAACAGAGACGTTTACGATAGCTTTAATGGTAACTCATTACCGCTAAGTCTTACCGTTACCTGCCCAAAAAACGCGTTTTTACCCAAACTTGTGCTCCAAGACATTGGAAAACTATATAAACCCCTCTCTTAATCCGTCCCAAGAGACACATATCTCCACCATAACCCTATTTTCGGTCCTTAGCCTCAAAAACAATACACTTTTACATCCCACAACATAATAAAAGATCAAGATCGAAGATTCAAGAGTCACAAGTTCCAAGTTCCGATTTTTAGTTCATGATTCAATTTTCGGACAAGATCTACGTGATTTCTCCGGAATAGCTGGAGGATTTACTGCACTTCTTAGTTCAAATAAGTATTCTAAACTTTTCAATTGCTTTCTTAGTCTAATTCGTGCAATTAGGTAGTTGCCTTTTATTATTGTTCTTGAGTTATTTTATTCTTCAAACTTTAGTTACTTTTAATATTTGGATATTGGAATTTAATATTGATTATGATTTTATGCTATTTAATTCGTTCATGTTATTTGCTTATGAGCTTTTATTCCATTTATGTTTGTTTATGATAATTGCGTTTGTTCATGTTAGTTAAATTAGTTTTTGAATTCATTATTGTTATCTAGATACATGCTTCCTAGATATATTACTTGAATTGAATTCGTGATATTAGTTTCTAGTTGATTAATTAGTTGAAGTGTTTTTTTCATTGATGTTTTTGCGTTTTAAATTCTTAGGTAATCAAAAAAAAAAAAAACCCTCCAAATTGTACAAATTCTCGTGTTACTTTGTGATTAAACAAACATTGTAGATTCCGAATGCATGTTCCTTGAGATCGACTAGGTTTAACTTACCAACCTACGTGCGAACTCGTACTCGTGCGAGCGAGCTTTTGAATAATTGACAAATATTTATAAAAGTAGGAACACAAAAGTTCGAATCAAAGTTTTGGCGCCGTTGCCGGGGAACACAAAAGCAAAGGTTTCAAAAATGTTTGTTCATATTATTTTTTCCAACATCTATTTGTATACATAGTTTTGCCATTCGATACGCTTGATTTGTTGTTGAGTGTATGCAAGGTAGAAGATCACTTCAACTCGAGCTTGCACCATTCATAGATAACATTCATCGTTCCAATCGAGTAAGACCTCCTAATATTTCTGAAAGTGATTCGTCTGTCACCACTGATTTTGTTTGCGACACAATTCCAGATACGATGTTAAGACGAGAAAATCCTGTTCACAACGATATCATGAATGATCAAACACTTAGAAACCCTCCGATCCATAATAGAGATGAATATGGGAGCGAACCAGTTCGCCCCGAGGGCCAGCACAACCACGTCAGTATTGGGAAGCAATCCAGCGAAATATGATGGGCTGGAATAAAGAACAAAGAGGAGGAGAAAATAATAGAAACATTCATCGCTACGACCAAGATACTTATTCAGAGAGATCATATCCCGGAGATGGACAAATTGACGACAGGCTCGTTAACCAAAACAATCACTACAATGAAAGACACGAGTATGATAGAAACTACGCGAGACCAGTTAATCAAGAGAGACACCCTAGGGGGGCGCGCGAACCAAGACAACAAGATTTCATGACTCCTCAGGTTGGTCCTTATAGTTCTGCTATTATGTTGGGAAGGACTGCAAGAGACTTTGAGCTTAAACCTCATATTATCAATAACCTTCCGACATTTCATGGTCTCGCCAATGAAGACCCGTTAGATTTCCTTAAAGCATTTTATGCTGAAGTAAGTAGAATCCCATCTCCGGGACTTCATCATGAAGATTTACAAATGGTGTGTTTTCCAAGCTGCCTGAAAAATAAAGCTAAATCTTGGCTACTCTCATTAGAACCAAGATCACTGACCGACTGGGATATGGTTAGTGATAAATTCATAAATCAGTACTACTCAGCTCAAACGACGGGCCATATCAGGAGACAAATTACTAATTTTGTTCAGCAAGATGGAGAGTTACTACACGAAGCTTGGGAACATTACAAGACATTCTTGCAAGCTTGCACACATCACCACAACTCTCCAGGGATGGTAAATCAATTTTTTTACGAAGGGCTATCGGACTCATACAAAAATCAAGTCGAGATAGCTGCTGGAGGAGATTTTGGGTATTTGACCGCTACGGAAGCTAAGCAGTTATTTGAGAAGATGAGCGAGAAATCCAGGTAGACTAGTTCTAGACCACGAAAGATAAGAGTCAACGAAGTGTCTGAGGTACTAATTGACGAGGAAAACACTCCTTCAAAGGGCAATGAAACATGTACTCATTGCGGGGAACAAGGGCATATAGAAGATGCGTACAAGATGGCATATTTTGATGAATTCGAAGCCGAGGCAAAATCCATACAAGATCAAATGCGTTAGCACAAATTTCCCCTTCCCGAAAAGATACCCACGAACAAACTTAAAGCGCACCTTAATTCTCCTTATTTAAAATGGAGTCCTGAAAACCCACATTTCACACCTACACAAACTGATCCACTGCCCCCACCAAACAAGTATCCAACGACTGGAACAACACTTGCTCCAGTTTAACCGACCGATCAAATGTTAATTTGGCAATAAAACCAAGTCACCGAGATAATTCAAAATTGAGACGGTAGTAATTAACTACACAAGTAAATAAAAAGGGAGAAACATTAAATGATCTCTCTAAAAGTATGAAGAAATTAGAGGCGATGATGGGCTAAATGGCGGCTTTGATGGCAAAATCAGAAATCGAGAAAGGCAAGTTTCCTAGCCAACCCGAGCAAGCTTCAGCGGTTCATATCTTGCAAAGTGGAAAGACAGTGGATAATGGAGTCGAGATAGGAAAAGAAGAAGAAGAGGTGGCCGGCATTCCAACTACGGCTTCACCTAAGAAAGACGACCCTAAACCAGTAGACCAAATGCATAAATCACCGAATCCATATATTCCGGGATCATTGAGGGGGATAATTCTGAACCAAGCCCCCACTCCAACGACAATTGACGATACCACTAAATCTTCGACTCTGCAGCCAAAACAGTCAACAACTATGATTCGTGACAAGGTTCCTTTTCCAAGCCGTCTACGCCCAGCCAAAGTAAACAAGAAATTCATGGAACTCTACAATTTGCTAAAGAATTTCAACATTAATCTTCCTCTTTTAGATGTGATCAAGACAATGCCAACATACGTTAAATCTTTCAAGGAGTTAGCTTCAAGGGAAAGATGGCTGGAAATCACACAACGAGTGGAATTAACCAAAGAGGTGAGTGCCATTTGTAAGGGTCCATTACCCCCTAAAGAAAAATATCCAAGGAGTTTTTACATAACTATCGATTTAGGAAATGGGCAAACAGCACGTGGAATGCTTGATCTTGGTGCCGAAATAAATTTAATACCATATTCGCTATATAAAGAATTTGACCTTTGAGTAATGAAGCCAACTACGATGCGCCTACAATTGTCTGATCGATTGATCAGACAACCTCTCGACATCATTGAAGATGTATTAGTACAAGTCAAAAAACTTGTAATTCCAGTTGATTTTGTTATACTTGATGTAGGAGAAGTTCCAAAGAAAGGCACGGAGCATACTATTTTGATAGGCCGGCCATTCATGTCCACCTCTTATACACTGATTGATGTGCACAAAGGGAGAATGACTTTATCCGTTCTTGGCGAGTCAGTGACGTTTTCGCTTAAAGAAACTCACAATACTCCCTCTCCGTTCATGCACGACGATTTTTCATTTATTGACCCTATAACATCTTGCATTCACGAGCTAAAGGGAATCACCGTTTTAGATGAGTTAAGCATCGAGGGCGACATAGAGTTTTTGAGCAGGGTGGCAGAAATGTTGGAAATAGACTTGAATGAAATCACTGAAGATTATGAAGGATTTCAAGATTTTGATGAAGAATTGTGCGAAATAGCTAACGCACTCGAGCTCGAGCCAAAAGTGGAGTTGAAACCACTACCAAGTCATTTGAAGTACGTTTTTCTTGAGCCCAACGAAACAAGACCCGTCATCATATATTCAGCATTGGAGGAACATGAGGAAAGAGAACTGATTTTTGTGCTAAGTACCCACAAAGAAGCCATAGGATGGAGCTTCAGCGACACCAAGGGGATAAGCCCTGTTACTTGTATGCACCAAACCGAGCTAGAACCTGATGCAAGGCCTATTAGGTACAGCCAACGAAGACTAACGCTAACGCATTATGAGGTGGTCAAGAAGGAAAGTTTGAATCTTAAAGATGAAGGGATTATTTTTGCTATTTCTGACAGTAAATGGGTGAGCCCAATCCATGTGGTTCCAAAGAAAGGAGGCATCACCATAACCGAAAATGAAAAAGGCAAGATAGTTCCAACCCGACTGACTACTGGATGGCGTATGTGCATCGATTATAGGAAATTAAACGCAGCCACTCGTAAAGACCACTTTCCTTTGCCGTTCATAGACCAACTTCTCGACAAACTTGCCGGACATGAATTCTATTACTTTTGGATGGCCTTTCGGGCTATTACCAAGTAGCCATTGCTCCGGAGGACCAAAGTAAAATTACATTCATGTGCCCTTTCGGCACATTTGCCTTTCAAAAGATGCCTTTCGGTTTATGCAACGCACCAACAACTTTTCAAAGGTGCATGCTTTCAATTTTTACTGGTTTTATTGATGATTTTCTTGAAGTGTTTATGGATGATTTTTCAATTTTTGGTTCTTCCTTCGAACATTGCTTATCAAATTTATCTAAGTTTTTAGAACGTTGTATTGAGAAGGATCTTACGTTGAGTTGGGATAAGTCCCATTTTATGGTAAAAAGTGGTACTGTTTTGGGTCATGTTGTTTCTAACAGGGGTTTGAAAGTTGATAAAGCAAAAATTGATGTTATCAAAACTATTCCTCCCCCTCGTGACGTGAAAGGTATTAGGAGTTTTCTTGGTCGTGCAGGTTTTTATAGACGTTTTATTAAAGAGTTTTCAAAAATTAGCTGTCCACTTTGTAAACTCTTGACTTTAGATACTCCTTTTGTTTTTAATGAAGAATGTATGAATGCGTTTAATGAGCTTAAAGAGAGTCTTACTTCTGCTCCTGTAGTTGTTGCCCCTGATTGGACTCTACAATTTGAAATAATGTGTGATGCTTCAAATGAAGTGGTGGGGTCCGTTTTAGAACATGTGGATAAGTTTCTTAGGGTTGTTTATTATGCAAGTTATATGTTAAAGGATGCCCAAAGTAACTACACAACGGCTGAAAAAGAATTATTAATAGTTGTATTTTCACTTGATAAACTTAGATCATATATAGTTGGAGCGAAAGTAATTGTACATACGGATCATGCTGCATTGCGTCACTTATTTTCTAAACCTCAAAGAAAAACACATCTTATTAGATGAATTTTATTGATGCAAGAATTCGACGTAGAAATAAAAGATAGACGAGGATGTGAAAACATTGTAGCTGATCATTTTTCTAGAATGATAACTGAGGAAACTAAAAGCGATAAATTTTTGATTAATGATTTATTCCCTTATGAGAACGCGTATAATCTTGAGCAATTAATTACTCCTTGGTATGCTGATATTGTGAATTATCTTGCCTGCAGTATTATACCTAACCACTTATCCTACCAAGAAAGGAAGAGATTCTTGAATAAATGCAGGGATTATTTTTGGGACGATCCTTATGTTTTCAAACGCTGTAAAGATGGGCTAAATAGGAGATGCATTCCAAACGATGAGATGGGGAGTATATTGCATTTTTGCCACGATCAAGGAGGGCATTTCGGAGCTCAAAAGACAGCATTTAAGGTACTACAAGCCGGATTCTATTGGCCGAGTTTATTTGATGATGCATACGAATACTGCAAAACGTGCGACAACTGCCAACGAACCGGCAACATAGGAAAACGAGATGAGATGCCACAAGTGCCTAACCAAGTGGTAGAAATTTTTGATGTATGGGGAATAGATTTCATGGGACCTTTTCCTAAAAGTGGAGACTTCGAATATATCCTAGTAAGGTTGACTATGTATCCTAGTGTGTGGAGGAGATCCCCGCGCGAAGAGCAAATGTGGAGATCGTGCTTAAATTCTTACAAGAAAACATTTTTAGTAGATTCAGAGTGCCAAAAATGATTATAAGTGATGGAGGGAGCCATTTCTGCAACCGAGCCTTCGAGAGGTTGATGATGAAATATGGAGTCCGGCACAAAGTAGCTACACCTTACCACGCTCAAACCTGTGGACAAGTCGAGACGAGCAATCACCAGCTAAAAGCCATCCTCGAGAAAAAGGTTAGACCAAATCGAAAAGATTGGGCAGTAAAACCTGTTGACGCGCTGTGGGCTTATAGAACAGCCTATAAGACAGTGCTTGGTGTGAGTCTTTTTCGAATCGTCTATGGGAAAGCGTGCCATTTTCCCGTTGAATTGAGCACCGAGCAAGTTGGGCCATCCGCAAACTGAATATGAATCACGATAACGCGGGCGGGTATATGAAATTGGAATTAACTGAACTCGAAGAAATCAGAAACGATTCTTATGATGACGCCTGGAGGCAAAAGAAGATAACGAAGATACGTCACGATCGTAAACTTGTTGATAAACAATTGGATGTAGGTAAGTTAGCTATAATCTATAATTCTTGATTAAAGCTCTTTCCAGGTAAGCTCAAGTCAAAATGGAGTGGTCTATTTATGATCAAAGAAATCAATAATTTTGGAGTGGTCACTCTGTACAATGAGAAAAGAGATACAAATTTCCAAGTAAATGGACACCGAGTAAAGCTATATCATGACGGGACAACAATTAATCTAGATCTTGAGGTGTTGAAGCTGGTGGACCCACCTCCAGCTAAAAATTGACTGCTAAATTCACGTCGAGCAAGTGACATTAAAAGATGCGTTTCTTGGGAGGCAACCCAAGCATGTGTATTATTTCTTTCTTTTTATTTTTGAAAAATTCTTTCACTTTGTTTATAATCGAGTCTTTTTCATGGTACGTTTACGCGATATTGATGTGTAGAAAAAGTTTTAAATTCGCCTAATCTGGGGATCTAGCGGTTACCTAGCGATACCCCGTACCGCTAGCTCTTACCGTTAGCATAATGGGCGTAACGATGATAATCAACCGCTACCGCTAGCTGGAAACGAAAGGGTGTAATAGTGTAACTAGCGACCATTATAACCGTTGGGACACCGCTAGGGAGTAGCAGCAGATTTAACGATAAGTCCAGCGGTAACCCTTACCACTAAAGTAACCGTTTCTGAATCGAACTTTTTTGCTTTAAAATAAAAAGCTCGTCCGAAAGAGAACGGAGCTATTGTAGGCGATAAGCCGACTCGAGTCGAATCACAAGGAAGACTAATCGGAAACTATTTCGGTGCTCGATCCAATCTGGTTTGAGGAGTTCTAAAAATATTTATGTGATTTTCTTTACCTTTCTCGGTCATCTTTTTAGGCATAATTTAAGACATTCATATTTTGTGAATTTGCCTATATTGCTGAGTGTTCTGTTTCTCTTGTTTGCTTCTTATTCTGACATCTCTTGATTTTTTTTGAGGATGTAGTTATTTGATTGTTTCAGTGGCACTGTGATCGGCTGTGCTGGACAGTTACTATAAGATTGATATGAATTTTGGATTTTTCACTTAGTACAATTTTTATACTTTCTTGGTGATGGTTCGATTTTCAGCTAAAAATCGGTTTTCTTCTTGTTAATAAGTGGTTTGGATAGTGGAACTCATGGGAAGTTTGGTCGAGATTTGTTTCCTTAAGTTGAGGGAGAGTGGGGTTTTTATTTAGAAAGAGTGTTTATCACGCTGGGGTAATTTCTTGTTTTAAAAAATAAGTAGGGTAGATTTTGTAAATATTTTCTTTCATATTTTCGAGCAGCTTCTCTCTCTTCCCCAACGGTAAGTTTTTTTTATATATAAGGATGCTTTTCATACCGTTTGGTCCACCCTAATTCACACACACACTCTCTCTCTTGTGAAATTGAAATCCTCTCGCACTCAAATTCCTCTCAGTCTTTTTCGATTTTATTACTCCTTTTTCTTGTCTATTGTTGAGATTTGCAGGATGTTGAATTCACCTCCTGGGTCTAGAATTCCTGAACTACCGGCAGGAGTCGCACGCTCCGGCGAACAGGTGGCTCTGACTTTGCCAAGAGTTGGCGGGCTGGACATTCACGAGGAGATGGGTGTTGCCTTCGCTCAGAACCCATCACCGATAATCTCAGAACCCAGGAGTTCCGCTCTGACGAGTTCTCAGACCATGACTCCGGCTCTGGCCCCGATTGACATCGCCCCTGCGGCCTAGGTGTTTCCCGACTAACCTGGAAATGAGATTGATGTCAACAATCCTCCTGACCTATCTTACATTGTCGAAGTTTTTGGCCGCACCAGTGACCCCACCTTAAAGCGGTCACGGCGTCTGCGAAATATTTTGCCGGGGGTCGTCCCACCGACGGTCCCGAAGAGCAAAGCATGGCCACGTCGCAACGTGCCGATTGAGCACATGAATCTCACTGAGGATGTCCCCATCACAACTGATTCTAATGACGAGGAGTTTGTGCCTCCGGTACCCGTCACTGTTTTGGCGACTTCCAGTGCTCCCCTCGTGGCCAAGAAGACCCCTTGCAGCCGAAAGGAAACTGTTAAGCTCGCAGACAAGAAGAACCCTCCGACAACTATTAAGGTATCTCCTGGCTCAACGGAGATTGAGTATTCAAGTCCACCTTATGAGATAGTGGATTCTTTCATCGGCGAAGTTTCAATTTCATCCAAACCTACTGTTCCTGATCCCTCAGTCACATCTACTCCTCGGGCATCTCATGAACCTGACGTTGCTCTTGAACGATCTCCAGACGATTTAGATGAGATTCCCCTTGTGCACCTACTAAGTTCTTTGAAGGCTGCCAAGAAGAAGAAACAAAAGTCCAAGGTTACAATGGCTGAAGATGACCATCAAGTTGATGTTGGGACTGGTGACATGTCACCAAAGCCAACATACCCCATACCAACTGCTACATCTCCCTCCAGCTCCGGTTCTCGTTCTGAGAATGACTCTCCATCTCTGGCAACTAGCCCTCCACCTGTCGAGGATGCTGATCTTGACAACGTTCCGGTGTTCGATGAAGTAGACATAGAGGATATGTCTCATTTCTCTTAGAAATTTCTATCCTCACAGGCTGAGGCGCTTTTCTCCGTCTACAAGACCTGCGACATGATTGATGAAAGGAGGGTCCCTGTTGAACTGTTCAAGCACCAGAATTTGATTGCCTTCTTTGAACACAGGGGCTTATATTCGAAGGTCTCCACTGCAATGCCGTTTGCTCGGGATGTCATTGTGGAGTTTTATTCCAATCTCCTTCCCTCTGTTGCTGTGCCTACTTCCGTAAATTATGGGAAAGTGTATGTACGCAGACAAATTTATTCCTTCACGCCTGATTTGATCAATGAGGCTTATGGGACTGAGGCCTATCACTCCACTGTTGACGACATGGATGAGGTTATCGGTTTCTTATCTGGAGGATTTCTCACCACGTGGTGTGAACAACTGCCCAGCACGAGGATGACTTCGCTTTACTCGGTCCTCCATAAAGTGGCGATCTTCAACTGGGTGCCCTCGAAGAACTCGACTATTTTGACCAGACCACATGCCCAGTTTCTGTTTAGAGTTGGACATGGGATCAAGTTCAACTTTGGCCAGCTCGTGTTTGATATGATAACAAGGTTTGCCTCTTCTAAGTCTTCCTCATCTCTTTGTTTTCCCTCCTTGATTTATAGCCTTCTGGAGAACCAAGGCTTCACGCCCTCTAAGGATGACTCCCTCACTGGTGAGGCGGAGTGGTTTACGTTGAGGAGCCAGAACCTATCTGGGGCCCGTGTTGTTGATTTGCCCTGTACTGCGCCTGTTCGAGTTGATGATGCCCGTGATGACACCCCTACAAGTCCTATCACCAGTGGCAACATGGTGCGGTTGATGGCTCCGGTTGTTCGTGCTCAGGTTGCCTTACTTGACAGCCAAATTGCTCAGCTTTACAGCCAGCGTTCTCATCTCCAAGCGCTACGGGGCTCCCTATTTGAGGCCCTTTTAATTTCTGAACAAAAAGGGGGAGATAGGAATGACGTGGATGATGAGAATGTTGAGGATGTTGCTGCTGCTGCTGCTGGAGTTGGTGGTTCTGCAACTAATGATGCTGATGGCGAGGCTGCCACCGTGCTGGCAAGCTTGGCCAGTGAGAAAAGATGGAAGAAGGTACGATCCAGAACCAAGTTCTTGAAGAAAATGAAGAAGATGCTTCGAAAAAGGAAAACTGATGGTGAAGGAACATCTTCGTCCTCTAGACGGGCGAAGAAGGCTCGTGGTGTTTGAGTTCCTTTTGCGCTTTCCTTAGTGTCTATTGATTTTGGATGTTTGTGGACTATTTTGGTTATTTTTATTTACTGCTTATTTAGGGGGAGTTAGTTTGTTTTTCTGTGTTGAACATTTTGGTTGCGTCATGGTAGTTTTGTCCAAAAAGGCAAAATAGGGAGATTGTTGGAAATATTATTTTCAACGATAATTCTTGTTGTTTGTAGTTTGCCTTTCTTAGGATACAAAATATTTTAGAACTCTAAATTTCTTTCTTAGATGGAGTTTAGAAATTTATTTAGTTTCCTAAATACTTATTTAATTTGTTTAACAAGACTAGGAGTCTAATTTAATTATTTTGGCCAAGACGCAAGGAGACACCAGGTGAAGACCTTTTGAAGCAGAATACGAAAAGAACCACTCAGAGCTTTGTTGCTGAATTAGTAGACTTTCTACGTTGCGTAACCAACAAAAGAATTCAACTAAAGAAGAAGCGACGAGTATTTTGTGTATCAAATGTTTGATACAATTTGTTTTTCATATATTAATTTTATATTTTGTAATTAGTTTGAACGATTGAAAAGTAATATAGTTTGCGGGTCATAAACACGATTGCTTATAAACTGAAATTAATTTATTGTGTTTATTTTTCCGCTACTATTTTTGAGATTCAGTTGATGTTATATCTGGAGACATTTATCACGAAACCTAACATCACTTTTCTAAGTTACGATTGTACAAAACTACAGATATCATATTTTCTAGTGAAAGAACATAAAGAGGGCTCGTAAGAAATTCTATTAAATTATGAAGGTAATTAACTGTTGATTCATATATAATTAAATAAACAAATGTAACAAGCTCTCATCTTTTATTCTGAAAACAATACAATCGTAAAATTAAGTTTGCTTTATGATGCAAAGGGCAAAGCCGTCTTTGCGTACGTACACTACTAATTAATAAACCTATTCCTCACAATTACTTAAATAATTAAGCCATGATGATGAACTTAAACGCAGCCATGAAAGCAATCATCCACACACAAGATTTGAATGGAGAAACTTGATCGGCACTCGACGTAGATCCCGGGAAGGGGGCAGGAAGCGGGCCGTCAGCTGAAGACACAGTGATGACGAGCTTCATCCCTCCAGAGCAGGCAAGGCCCTCAATTCGAATGGGAAATTTCACATCACATGAACCAACTATGTTCAGAATCTTGAAATCCTGTAAGAAAAAAAGAGAGAAAAAAAAATGTTGCTAAGAAAAGTATAAACTCCATATTGAAAGATAAAAACCAAAAGTAAGGTTCACTCAAGTTCTTGGGCAAATGAGGATGAAAATAAGTACCTTAAACTTTGCTGGGAACCCAAGCTTTTGAATAAGGGTAAAATATAGAATTCGTCCATTAACTTTTTGGACTTGGTAAAAATGGTCCACTAAATAAAGGGGTGGTAAATTTAGTCCACCAATTAAATATTTATCATACTTTTAGTCCAATTTTAATTTGTGGACTAAATTTGCAACGAAAATTTGGACTAAATATGCGATAAAAATTTAATTGGTGGACTAAATTTGCAACTCACCGAATGTCAATTGGTCAAAATCCCCAAAATTGGACTAAATGTGCGACATAAACTTAATTGGTGGACTAAATTTACCACCGCTGTATTTGTTGGACTATTTTTGCCAAGTTCCAAAAGTCAATGGACGAATCCTATATTTTAGCCTAATTCTAGCATACTGCAGAAATAGGAGGGTGAACTAATAGGGAGAGCAAGGGGAAAAAGATCTTACTAACATGATATAAATGAACTGCCTAGTCAAGCTTGTGTAAGATTTCATTTTTACAAATTAATTCATGTGAAAACAGATCCTTAAATGTGTTTATCTTTGTGTCAACATATCCAAATTGTTTTTTCTTCAAGAAACTATTAGGAGATATTATATCAATTGAATTATTCTATTCTCACATGGTATCGAGCCTCTAGGGTTTTCGTCACACCCTACAACCGGCACCAATTTTTTTTTTTTTCCTTCCCACATTTTTTTTTCGCTCCAGCAAAATGGCTGCGATATCGGACGTAGTTTCAATCAACGCTTCTGCGCAAATCCCATTGAAACTTGATTCCACCAACTACACTTCTTGGAGGTTTCAATTCGAAGCGCTACTTGCCGGCTATGAATTGACTGGATACATCGATGGTACCCTGCCCTGCCCACCTCCATCCAATATAACTGGAACCACATCAACACCGAACCCGGGGTATTCGCTTTGGGTTCGCCAGGACAAGCTCCTCCTCTCGACAATCATTGGATCGCTCACGCCATCGCTAATCCCTTTCATTGCCACAGCCAAAACATCTAAGGCCGCGTGGGATATCCTGGCCAACACGTATGGGCGCCCCTCTCGTGGTAGGATATTGGCGCTCAAAAATCGATTACAAAACCCAGTCAAGGGTAATCAAACCATTACGCAATTCTTACATGGAATCAAGGGTACAGTGGATGAACTCGCTTTATTAGGATCAACTATGGATTTGGAGGATATTGTTCTCAAAGTCCTCAATGGCCTCGATGATCAATATCGTGAGTTATCAAACGCCATTCAAGCTCGCGAAACGCCGGTGTCGTTTGACGAACTTCATGAAAAGCTTTTAAATTTTTGAAGCTCAACTGCTCACTCGCCCTGCTGCGGTTAGTCCTCAGCCGCTCACTGCATTCGCCGCTGGTCGCTTCCCGACGTCTGGCAACTTTGGTCGTGGTGGCCACAATTTCTCACGTGGTCGGGGAAAGGATTTCGGAGGTCGCCAATCCAACGCTCAAAGATTTCAAGCCTCCAATAGTTCATCTAACCCTAACCCTCGCCCGTACAAAGGACGGTGTCAACTCTGCGAGGAGACAGGCCACTCGGCTAAACGGTGCCCCAACTTCAACTCCCAACCATTTGCTGCACATGGAGTCTCACCTCAACCCACCGCCCGCCCAACTACAGCTCCACCGTTTGCCCACACCGCTGCTCACCCACTGGCCTCCGCTTCTGAGGATTGGATTCTTGACTCCGGCGCATCACATCACATCACTACTGACCTCGCAAATCTCTCACTTCATTCGACATATGAGGGTCAGGATGATGTCATCATTGGTAACGGTTCGGGTTTACGTATTACTCATGTTGGCACATTACGTACTACGTCGCCTTTTAATTTTGAGAATACTCTTTGTGTTCCATCGATGAGTAAAACACTTATATCCGTTGCTCAATTGTGTCGTAATAATGATATTGAGGTTGTTTTTCATGGCTCTGAATTTCAGGTGAAGGATCGTCGCACGGGGGCCATCATCCTCAGCGGCCTCAGTAAAGATGGGATATACCACTGGCCTCGCACCTCGGGATATAAACCTTCTGCCCTCACGGCATCATCTAAAGTGTCTTTCCTGTGGCATCTACGCCTTGGTCACCCATCATCTCATGTGTTACGTCACTTAGCTACCTCGTCTAAGTTATTTTCTAGCTCTTCTTCAACTGACACTTGCATTTCGTGCAAGGTGAATAAAAGCCACAAACTGCCATTTAAAGATTCTAGTTTGTCGTCTACTTCTCCGTTGGAGTTAATTTTTTCCGATGTTTGGACATCCCCTATTTTGTCGAATGATGGTTTTAAATATTATGTTATCTTTGTTGATCACTTCACTAAGTATGTTTGGTTTTATCCTTTACGTCGTAAGTCGGACGTATTGATGACATTCACTCAATTTAAAGCCTTAGTTGAAAATTATTTTACACGTCCAATTATCTCGTTTTACTCGGACAATGGAGGAGAGTTTCTTGCCCTTCGTCCTATTTTTGCTTCTAGTGGCATCACACACCTCACTTCTCCTCCTCATACTCCTGAACACAATGGGTATGCTGAACGACGACATCGACATATTGTTGAAACCGGTTTAACTCTTCTTCATCAAGCCTCTATACCGCTCACCTTTTGGCCGTATGGTTTTACTACGGCCGTTTATCTTATAAATCGTATGCCTAAGACCAACCTCTCTATGCTCTCCTCGTTTGAGCGTCTATTTAGTCGTTCACCTAACCTTGCCAAACTCCGCGTCTTTGGCTGTCTTTGTTTCCCCTGGCTCCGCCCGTACTCTAATAACAAGCTCGATAATCGGTCTCGACCTTGTGTTTTCCTTGGTTACTCGCAAACTCAAAGTGCCTACCTATGTTATGATCCGTCTTCATCTAACGTGTTTATATCTCGTCATGTTGAGTTTGATGAGTCTGTCTTCCCTTTTTCGAGTATTTTGCATAAATCTGATGAGTCTGCTCAACCTTCCGATCGGATCACTGCAGAATTCCGGTCGGACAAAACCTACTGCCCTCCCGTCCGATCGGATAACAGGTCCTTCCGACCGGATGAAACCTACTGTCCTGCTCCAAGAGATCGGATTAGGACCCAGAAAGACAACATAGGCACCAGTAGAAGAGCGATCATCGCTATCCCCTCCCCAGTCAGCATCAGAGAAGCAATGAAGATCAAACGATTGGTGAGGACGAAGACGAAGCCCAACATGACGAGTACCATTTAGGTACCGAAGGAGTCGTTTCACTGCTCCCCAATGAATACTAGTAGGAGAGTGCATGAATTGTGATAGTTTATTGACTGCAAATGCAATGTCTGGACGAGTAATTAGAAGGTACTGTAAAGCGCCAACAACTTTCCGATACCGTGTAGAATCGACTAACCCAGAGCCGTCGGCCAATCGAAGACGTGTGGGTTGGTGCAAAGCGGTGTAGGAACCGTTTTCGCATCAAGCATACCATGTCTTGCTAGGAGATCAATGATATACTTGCGTTGAGATAAAATACAGCCGTGGGAGTCAGACAAGACTTCAATGCCAAGAAAATAAGAGAGAGCGCCCAAGTCTTTGATCGAAAAACGAGTGGCAAGTGCGTCAACAACACGATTGAGAAAGGCTGAGTCGCTACCCGTGAGAATCAAATCATCCACGTAGACAAGAAAGTAGGCTGTAATACCCGAGTGACGAAAAACAAATAGAGACGTATCCGACCGCGAGTTGACGAAGCCCATGTCAATTAAGAACCGTTTAAGTTCTACATACCAGGCACGAGGTGCCTGCTTGAGACCATATATGGCACGATTAAGCTTGCATACATAACCTGGGTACTTGACATCAACAAAACCGGGTGGTTGTGCCATGTAAACTTCTTCCTCCAGACGGCCCTGAAGAAAAGCATTATTGACATCGAGTTGACGAAGTGACCATCCTCGAGATAAGGCAACACTGAGAACAAGACGAACGGTAGTCGGTTTAACAACTGGGCTAAATGTATCAAAGAAGTCAACACCAGGCCTTTGATGAAAACCCTTAGCCACAAGTCGAGCTTTAAAACGGTCCAGAGATCCATCCGGGTTATGTTTTACACGAAATACCCACTTACAACCAAACTACATTGAGGGATGAATCAGGCGGCACAAGATCCCAAGTATTATTACGTAAGAGTGCATCAAATTCGGCCGACATGGCTGATCTCCAACGCGGATCTTTGAGAGCCCTGATTCATCCCTTAATGTAAGTTGGTTGTAAGTGGGTATTTCGTGTAAAACATAACCCGGATGGATCTCTGGACCGCTTTAAAGCTCGACTTGTGGCTAAGGGTTTTCATCAAAGGCCTGGTGTTGACTTCTTTGATACATTTAGCCCAGTTGTTAAACCGACTACCGTTCGTCTTGTTCTCAGTGTTGCCTTATCTCGAGGATGGTCACTTCGTCAACTCGATATCAATAATGCTTTTATTCAGGGCCGTCTGGAGGAAGAAGTTTACATGGCACAACCACCCGGTTTTGTTGATGTCAAGTACCCAGGTTATGTATGCAAGCTTAATCGTGCCATATATGGTCTCAAGCAGGCACCTCATGCCTGGTATGTAGAACTTAAACGGTTCTTAATTGACATGGGCTTCGTCAACTCGCGGTCGGATACGTCTCTATTTGTTTTTCGTCACTCGGGTATTACAGCCTACTTTCCGATGATTTAATTCTCACGGGTAGCGACTCAGCCTTTCTCAATCGTGTTGTTGACGCACTTGCCACTCGTTTTTCGATCAAAGACTTGGGCGCTCTCTCTTATTTTCTTGGCATTGAAGTCTTGTCTGACTCCCACGGCTGTATTTTATCTCAACGCAAGTATATCATTGATCTCCTAGCAAGACATGGTATGCTTGATGCGAAATCGGTTCCTACACCGCTTGCACCAACCACATGTCTTCGATTGGCCGACGGCTCTGGGTTAGTCGATTCTACACGGTATCGGAAAGTTGTTTGTGCTTTACAGTACCTTCTAATTACTCGTCCAGACATTGCATTTGCAGTCAATAAACTATCACAATTCATGCACTCTCCTACTAGTATTCATTGGGGAGCAGTGAAACGACTCCTTCGGTACCTAAATGGTACTCGTCATGTTGGGCTTCCTCTTCGTCCTCACCAATCGTTTGATCTTCATTGCTTCTCTGATGCTGACTGGGGAGGGGATAGCGATGATCGCTCTTCCACTGGTGCCTATGTTGTCTTTCTGGGTTCTAATTCGATCTCTTGGAGCTCCAAGAAACAACGCTCGATTGCTCGGTTCTCGACAGAAGCCGAATATCGGGCCATTGCGGCAGCTTCTGCTGAAGTTCAATGGCTTCGGTCGCTTRTAAGRGAGTTACATGTGGAGCTACCTTCTACTCCAGTGGTGTACAGTGACAATCTTGGGGCCACTTACGTATGTGCTAATCCAGTGTTTCATTCACGTATGAAACACATAGCTATAGATTTTCACTTTGTTCGTGACTTGGTTCAGTCCTCTCAGTTGCGAGTTTCTCATATCTCTTCTTCTGATCAGCTAGCCGATGCACTAACCAAGCCACAGCCATCTCCTCGTTTTCGTCTACTCATGTCCAAGATTGGTGTTTCTGTCGGCGCACCATCTTGAGGGGGCCTATTAGGAGATATTATATCAATTGAATTATTCTATTCTCACAGAAACCACCCAACTGTAATTTTACTAGATCGTAACCATTCTTGTCATATGATATGATATACCTTCTGAGCAGTCAGTCTTAATTGATCTTCACTCTTGGCTCCTGTACAAACCTAAAATAATAAGAGAAAAAAGAGTTAATAGGAAATCATTAGAAATGACTTGAAAATAACGCTCTCCTCTCCAAAAGTGTAAAAAGTTAAGGGGTGGAACATAAGCATTAAGAACTAGTATTTACCATTGATCTTTCGAGTCTACAAGAAGATTGTCAAAATAGAAAAAAAGAACATCTCCAATTTCTAAATGGGATATAGAATTGCATCAACTGTGTTGAAAGACATGTAGATCCATTTCCTAGAGTTGTTTTATGATGGCTTCACGATGCTTATTCTTTCACTAGGATTTGTGGCGGTGTTATTTGCTCATATGAACGATGGCACCTTAAGCATTTTCATAGACTATATAGTTCGTAATAGTGTAACTATTAAAAATAAAAGGATTTCAGATAAAATATTTATACTACGGTAATGTTCGCATTATAAAGAGCGGTTTTGAAGGTTATTTTTAGTGAATTTTATAAGTACCTAAAACAAAAGATTTGTCATGCATATCAATAGTATTAACAGTGAATCAAAAATATCTTGAAGTATTTACCATTGATCTTTCGAGTCTACAGGAAGATTGTCAAAATAGAAAAAAAGGACATCTCTAATATCTAAATGGGATATAGAATTGCATCAACTGTGTTGAAAGACATGTTGATCCATTTCAAAGAGTTGTTTTATGATGGCTTCACGATGCTTATTCTTTCACTAGGATTTGTGGCGGTGTTATTTGGTCATATGAATGATGGAACCTTAAGAATTTTCATAGACTATATAGTTCGTAATAGAGTGACTATTAAGAATACAAGGATTTTAGATAAAATATTTTATACTACAGTAAGGTTCGTATTATAAAGTGCAATTTTGAAGGTTATTTTTAGTGAATTTGATAAGTACCTAAATAAAATATTTTTCATGCATATCAATAGTATTAACAATGAACCAAAACTATCTTGAAGTATTTACCATTGATCTTTCGAGTTTACAAGAAGATTGTCAAAGTAGAAAAAAAGAACAACAAATTTGGGATCAACCATGAAAATACCAGAAAGGTGCAGATTCTGAAACTTACAAATGATTACCAGAAGATAATCAAAACTTACCCTCTTTCCAAATGCAAATATAAGTGCTTTCGTCGTTGGCTCCCTAATCCTCACAATCACTGCAACAAAAGGCTGCACTCATCGAAAAGTAAGTATCTAATACAGATTCCATACAATAATACAACACAAACCCAATAAAAATTTAAATCATGGAACTTCATGTTGCTGCCAAGTTTCGTTTGTCACTACTTAAGCTACATAAGACGTGGGAATACAATATAATACAATTACAACATAAATATGAAGACAAAAACTCTCACTTGAAAAGTGAGATGGCCAAAACAAACAGTCAATAAACCTTTTCAACTTCTACACAACCGATTTTATGACAAATAATAGACAAGAACTGAAAGCTTTCTCATAGTCATAACTAAATCTTCATCTCTTTCAGAAAAAAATATGTGAGCCTAAATAAAATAAATATTTTCACAAGGAAATTAGGGTTTCGATTTCATAAGGAAATTGAAGACCGAACACAATCATAACCAAAAATAAAATAAAATAAAAAAGGAGAAAGAAAAAAAAATAAAAAGAAAAACAGAAGTCCTAAAAAGGTTTGAGTTATCTTCCCGCCAACTTTCATCCCCTCAGTAAATGTGTACATAGCTTTCAGAGGTTTTGGTGTAGACCGTGGTGAGAACAAACCGTTCGGATTGACTACGAAATCACGCTTTTGTTCTTTTCCAGGTACAGCTCCAACTTGAAACTCGTAAGGCTACTTATATTAAATAGATAAAATAAGTCGGTATCAAAATATGTCCATTTTATAGGGTTTAATTACAAAAATTACTGCTAAGGTCTACCTAAATTATAAAAGACAGTTAAGTATTAAATAAAGGCCCGACATGCGATGTAACAATTTACCAAAAGCTTATTTACCTATGTATATTATTGTTGTAAAAATGAGTATCATCAACATCACATCTAGCCCTTTCAAACAATGACACTTAATTCACATTAAATTGATACAGGCCATGAAATATATCTACCTGATCCCATGTCGATACATAAAAAATGTCTTTTTGGAGGATCTCATGACAATATTTAAGCTCAGACCTCCACAAACCAGCTTTATCAAATTTCCGAATAATCCACTTCGTGCATGGAGAAAGAAAATTTAAAAAAATAATAATTTGTAGTCTTAAGAATATGAATGTTACAAAACAGAATATTTAATACAAGATACACTCCATTCATTCCACCACTCTGTGTAACCAGGCTTGAGAGTTTTTTGTACCCTTGGATAAAATTCTCTGGGTAAATCCAAGTTCCTTGATTGTAGCAGCAGCAGTAGATTTAGATCCAATCTTCTCAATGATCCACCGCCTATAATACCTGTCATACAAACAATATTGGATTTTGATGCGGACCAAAATGTCTATATATGATATTATTTGATGTATGAGGTTATTTGTGGTAAGCGACCTCATTTCGGGGAGAGGATGTTCCTCCTGGAAGATGAGCGAGCTGTGTTGTGTCTTTATGAAGTGAGCGAGTTGGTATGTATAGGGTAGCGACCTGTAGTATGGGGATGAGTTCTCATATAGGGTCGTGATCTCTTATGGTTTGAGCTGTGTACTTGAGCTCGATTGTGGGCTTTATGAATGATTAAGCCAGTATGTTTAAAATGAGTAGTTTATGTGGTTTTTGGTGGGCTGTGTAAAGGGTTCACGCCTGTTGTGTTAAAGAGATTTGTTATATATGGGAACTTAATATGCGGGGAGAGTCTCAATTGTGAGTCGGTTGTAAAGTTGTGATATGAATGTAATTACGGTTATAGAAGGTAACCCTAGATTGAGGGGCACTTCCCCTATCTCTATAAAAGGAGGCGTATGCCTCTCATTATTTTTCTAAGTCGATATCGCTTTATCGCATTATTGTTTATTGAAGAGAAGTGTTGAGTGTTGATTTCGCTTATTAACTTAAGCGTCAGAGGGCCTTAACGGGCTCGAAATCTGGCCCGTCTGAGGCGCTGTTTTGTAGGACCAGCCAGGTCGCTAAGAGATTCGCGGAAGGCTTGGCAGATCGCTGTGACGAATTCGGAAGCAATTTCAGGTCGCTGATCTCTCTATAAGGTTAGTACCCCCTATATTTGGTAGCCCAACTTTTTGGACTTATCAGATTTATTGCTAAATTTGGTAACAAATTGAATATATAATGTACCTGAACCAGACAAACAACAAAGCAACATTGATGCTTTACCATGCACTTGGTTGGTGCAGTTAGTATGAACTGAAGGTGAATTAATTGCTTTTAATTTTTGAAATGTATTATATAGATTAATTCTTCAAGACATGCAACAAAACTCAGTTAAATGGTTTCCTCGATTTCAAAGTTCAGGTATTGCAGTTCAAGCATCATAAGATTGACAAGTTTATATATAAAAAAACTAAGTTTGATGAATTGAACTTTTTAACAATTACTTTTTATTAAAATAAAAAGTTCGTCCGCAAGAGAATTGAGTGGTTGTAAGTCTGCATCCTTTTATCGAATACTTAATCTACGAATTAAGGTTGTCAATCCCAACTTGTAGATTAAACACCCAACAATCCCAATTGATGGTTCTAAATGATTCTAGGCACTACATCCGTAAAATCTAACCAACAAGTTCAATAACGTAGCATAAAACACAACTGAACATCCGAGCAAATATGAAAAACTTGAAGAAAGCAACACGAATATTAACAATGGAGAAAACAACAACAATTATTATCAAATGAGTTTCTGAGTATCAAACATCTAAGATAACGAGAAGTTGCAATAAAATCAACTACCAAAACATGACATAACAAACACCACAAAAACACATAATCCCAAACACGAATTCGAGTAATTGAAGAAAGGAAAATCGAAAACTTACTAATTAAAAGAGGAGAATAACATCGTTCAAAAGAAAATATAAACCAATGAGAATAACACTTTCGTCTTAAAACTGAGTAGTGATTAACAATCTAAAATCTACTAAAGACTGAAAAACTAGAGTTTGAATTCGATAAAGGAAGATCAATGAAGTAAACAAAAAATACTCTTGGGCTGTCAAACCTAAGAGGTTCAAGAGGTGGTTCTCGTCGCAATGTCGCGGTCTACTGTCCAGCTGAAGAAAGACATTGTTTATATAGTGTTGGATGAGGAGGGCGTCGTGGTAAAATCGTGTGAAAATTATGACCGTCAATCGATCGTCGATCGACGGTGTCTCTGGTGTCGACCTCCATTGATGTCGGCCATCTGTCGACGGTAGCACGTGGCTCTCGCCGTGTCGATTGACCAAGGCTGTCGACTCCGCTGGTGGGCACCCGTCGATATTGCGTCGACGGGCAGCATCAATCGACGGATGCTGGAAAACCTCGGCACGTCGATCGACAGTTGCTTTCGACGTCGGGAGGGGTCATTGACGCATCCATCAACGGCAGCTCTGCATCCCTTGTCCGGTTTTCATCGTTCGGAAGCTGAAATACTCAATTAAATGAAATTAGAACGACAACTTACGAAACGAGAGGGAAAAAGTGTTAAACGGGATAAAAACGAAACGATCTAATAAAATACTAAAAGAAAGAGAAATGACATGAAAAACGAACTAAAACCCGCTATGACACACAAAACAAAATGCAAAAATAAAAGAAAAATACACACAAATATGTACAAATCACCTGACTAGGGAATATAATTTGTGCGATGTTGTTCAGTATCAGTTAGTTTCTCAACAAGGTCCAATTATTTTTCCCAGTCAAACATAGACTGATGACCAACCAGCAAACACCTTGCCTCCCGAACGTGATAGAGATTAGGATATAAATTTCCTATATATATATGATGATTAGAAGGATGAGTCGAAGAGAATTCTCAATTATTTACATAGGGGTCAGTGGGAAGGGCAACCAATATTATGTAGTTTGTATTGGGCTGCTCCATATTCATGCTAAAGCCAAAGCCTCCTGTGCTCTTGGATATTTTCTTGGATCTTTTCTTGGATTTCTTGATGATGTGATGCCCCGGTGGTGCTTGAACTTACAGATTTTAAAAGAATCAATGTGTTTATTCAAATACATTGCTCAACCCAACAATATATTCATAAGACTGAACAGTGAAATATACCCCATGACCTAAATAATCCGCAACTTCAATCTGAGAAATGAGTATTGTGCAACACAAATAATCCCAAACATAGAAATAGTAGTAAGTAACAATAACTCCACATCCTGTATAGTAGAAAGCCTCCAATCGAGAACTAAAACACACACAACTACAACCACATACATCCACACAGTATTCTTACCACGGTAATTAATTATAAACATGAAAAAGAAAAGAAATCTAACATGGTAATTATAGTCAGATTGAGCTGATAGTACCGAATACGGGTCCGGGGCCAGGCGATTGTAATTTAGCCAGGTAATCGTTTCTCTTTAACTGAGTTTACCTTCTCCAGCCTCCACTCTTCTCGGAGCCTCTCTATGAAGGTGTCCGCCTTCACGTTCACGTCCAGGATGGGATAGGAAATAGAGGGCCCGATTGAATATCCATCGTCGGATTTAACCGACGCGACATGGAAGTCTTCCAGCTCCGTCGAGCTGCACCGGGAGTTATGTGCGCTGCGAATCCTGATGAAATATCCCTGGGCGAAAAATCTAGCCTTTGGTGGTGCGATGAAGACTTTATCGTCGTCATTTTGTGGTTTTGGTTTTGTGGGTTTATTGATTTGCACATATTTGTATTTGATTTTCATGTGTTTTTGCATCGTATGTTGTGTGCTTTTAGGGTGTTTAGGTTTATCTTTTTATCATTTTTCTTCCTTTTGATGTTTTTCGTTTCGTTTGGTATTTAATATGTTTTTACTTTATTTTATATGAAATAATCTAATTCTGCTTTATTTTAGTGTTATAGCTCGAGACGACGAAGATTGGACTAACAATGTACTAAGCTGACACTGGATACCAGTCTGATACTGGGTTACCCAGTGTCCGAGTCATGTCGACACTAGCTGCTGACGCCCGCAACCTGCGCCCGCGTCGATCAATGCACCGTCGACTCTTGGTCGACGCACACTTGCAGTTGCGTCGATTCTAGCTCCGTCGATCGACGCATTGCCTGGTCGACGCGAGCAACCTGCACCCGCGTCGATCGACGCACCGTCGACGCTCCAACAGTTTGAGCGGTTATTTTCAGAAATTCTATAAAAGACTGGTGGTTTCTTCATTTTTAAGGGACTGGAACGAGGGGGAAAGGTCCAGAATAATGTAGAGAACACTCGGTTCATGCCACCTTTCGATTTACGCATGATTAGAGTTTAATAGTTTGTAGTTTCGTCATTTCCATTTCGTCGGACGTTCAAGATCGTTTCTCGTCGTTGAAGATCGTTGGATTGCTGATGCTTTCTTTATATAATAAGTTTTTCTAAACTTTGTTATTTGCTTTTTGTATTTGGATTTGGTTATCTTGAAATGTTTATTATCTTTGAATGATTATGTTAATTTAGTTCGTATTCCTTTTACCGTTCGATTATGTTCGTGCTTTGCGTTGAAATTATGCTTCGATTATGATGATGATTGTTGGCTAATTTTATCGTTCTAGTGCCTAGGGTCATTTAGAACCATCAGGATTGACAACCCCGATCGTGGAGATGATTCCGGCGCACTAGAACCTTGCTTTTCTTAATCGTTTTAAAACTTTTAATTTTATTGCTCGTAGATGTAAAAAAACCTCAAACCAAATTTGATCGAATGTTTAGTTTAGTTTTTATTTTGTTTCAATGTACGTAAAACCGAACACCGAAATATTTTCTGATTAATCTTCCTTGTGATTCGACTCGAGTCAGCTTATCGCCTACAATAGCTCCGTTCTCTTGCGAACGAGATTTTTATTTTAAAGCAAAAAAGTTCGATTCAAAATTTGGCGCCGTTGCCGGGGAAGGCTAAAGGCCACGATTTTTGGTGTTTGCTTTTTATTTATGTGTTTGCGTTAGTATCTATTGTTGAATTTTATTTTGTTTATTTTTATACTTTTTGGTACGTTTAATCTCGTTTTTTGAGTGTTGTGCTTTGTAGCCACATTTTTGAAGACTCGAGATTATTTTGATTGAAGATGGTGAATTATCGAGTTAGTTCGCCATATGATGACCCATACGCTCCAACTCTCGATTGTCAAGTCCCTCCATCGTATTATGACCAGTATGCTTCGAGCGGTTATGAATGGGCCCATGCTTTTGACTATCCCGGCCCATGTCCTTCATATTGCTATAATCCAAGCATGGATTCTTATGCACCGTCTCATTGGTATTATGATCCGGGTCTTGACGATTCTTATGCTCAATTTGCCCCGCCTTATCCGAACGTGAACTCGTATTCTCCTACGTTTCAAGATTTCCATTCTTCGAGCTATGACGTTTACACTCCACCCACATCCAATGCGTATATTTCGAGCGGCGATCATTCCATCACTATTTCTCAAGATCTTTTAGCCGAGATTGTGGAAGCGACTCGACGTATGGATGAACGCATAGAACACCTCGATATTCAATTAGAGCAAGTTGACAACAAGGTGTACGAGCTAAACCAGCCTTGTCATGAGGAGTTGCCTTTCTTTAATATGAAAAATTCCACCTTTGTTGATGTCAATTCTAGCGTTGATGAAATCTTGAACGAGGTGTGCGATTATGTGAAATTTGTGGGTGAGAAGAAGGAGGTGGAAGTCGGCATTGTCTCTCCCATGCTTTTTGAGGATGTTATACAAGACTGTGTGGGAGAGTTGCCTTTGGGTGAATTTATTGAACCTCATGTCGTGCCGCTTGACGCTTTGTACGAACATGAGAAGGAGGTGTTTGAAGAGAAAGTTGACAAGGAGCCCGTTTGCATCTCGGGACATGCTCTTTGTGCCCGCCTTGGTGATTATCATCACCAATTCTTGCTTTTAGAGAATACCAAGGCATGGCGCGATCGTCATTTATTTTTAGACCCGGGATGACATCGAATGGAAGCCGTCAAGCTAAAGACGTTAATCAAGCGCTTTTTGGGAGGCAACCCAAGCCTTTTAACTTTATTTGTTTTTTGTGTATTTTTATTTCTTTTCGTTTCATGTTCCCCTCAACTTTGAAGCCCGTTAGATGATCTTGGATGCTCAACTCATCATCACAAGCGCAATTTCAGGGACGTATCTCTCCTTCTCTTAAATTTTACTATACTTAGCTTAATTTCTCATTTTATACAATGTGGACATTGTATGGTTTAAGTGTGTGGGGGTTTGTCCTGGGTTTGGTTAGTAATTTTTGTATGCTTGCTTGTGGTTGATTTGAGTTGTGTGTATTGATATTGATTGGAACCTTGACGAAGTGACGTGGTTAGATGCTTTGATTAGGATAATTAGACTTTCGTTCAAATAACAGTGTAATTGTGGGGAATGAAGTTTAAATAATCTATGAAGTGTCTTGTCTTCTGTTCTATTCTTGTTTCATTCCAAAGAGTCGAATACTCTCTACTAGCCCCGTTTTCTGTTAACCTCTATAGGACTTTATGTATTTTTTATTTTTATTTTGGAGACGTTAATACTCCATGTGCGATATTGAAGAATGTTATCAGTTGCACTTAGCAACGTAAGATTGGAGTCAATGAACTCTCGCTGTTGATTGATGTAAATTATGTTCATTTTGTACCTTATCTCTATGGGTACTCTTAAAAAATATATATAAAAAAAGAAAGAAAAAGATAAAAAAAAGAGAAAAAGAAAAGAGAAAAAGAAAAGAAAAAGAAAGAATAAGTACAACAAGAAGAAAACCTTGTACAAGTTGAGTTRTTATTTTTATTTTTATTTCTTAGATTGTATTGTTAAAGAGGTGTATAAATGAATGGGCTAGTCGGGTGACGATTTGGCGGTTTGAGCAGGGATAGACTTTAGCCAAGGCATGGATGGGTGACGTACATGGAGGTCAACTCGTTACTTTTAGGTGTTCGAAAGCTAGTTTAAATATCTTATCTCAACGTTATCGGGTCGTCCTTTTAGTTGAGTTATCAGTCGACTTAATGCATTAACTTCTTGAATCATATGAATGCATTAGTGTTTAGGTCATCGGGTAATAAGCTTTTCCTTGTCTACGTCTAGATTAGATTTTGCTTGAGGACAAGTGAAAAGCTAAGTTTGGGGGAGTTGATTTGTACATATTTGTATTTGATTTTCATGTGTTTTTGCATCATATGTTGTGTGCTTTTAGGGTGTTTAGGTTTATCTTTTTATCATTTTTTTTCCATTTGATATTTTTCGTCTCGTTTGGTATTTAATGTGTTTTTACTTTATTTTATATGAAATAATCTAATTTCTCTTTATTTTAGTGTTATAGCTTGAGACGACGAAGATTGGACGAGCAATGTACTGAGCTGACACTGGGTACCAGTCTGACACTGGGTTACCCATTGTCCGAGTCATGCCGACACTAGCTGCCGACGCCCGCAACCTTCGCCCGCGTCGATCGACGCATGGTCGATGCACACTTGCAGTTGTGTCGATCCTAGCTTCATCGATCAACGTATTTCCTGGTCGACGCGAGCAGCCTGTGCCCGCGTTGATCGACGCACCGTCGACGCTCCAACAGTTTGAGCGGTTATTTTTGGAAATTCTATAAAAGTCCGGTGGTTTCTTCGTTTTTAGGGGGCAGGAACGAGGGCGAAAGGTCCAGAATAATGTAGAGAACCCTCGGTTCATATCACCTTTCGATTTACGCAAGATTAGTGTTTAATAGTTTGTAGTTTCGTCATTTCCATTCATCCGACGTTCAAGATCGTTTTTCGTTGTTGAAGATCATTGGATTGCTGATGCTTTCTTTATATTATAAGTTTTTCTGAACTTTATTATTTTCTTTTTGTATTTGGATTTGGTTATCTTTAAATGTTTATTATCTTTGAATGATTATGTTAATTTAGTTCGTATTCCTTTTACCGTTCGATTATGTTCGTGCTTTGCGTTGAAATTATGCTTCGATCATGATGATGATTGTTGGCTAATTTTATTGTTCTAGTGCCTAGGATCATTTAAAACCATCGGAATTGACAACCTCGATCGTGGAGATGATTCCGACGCACTAGAACCTTGCTTTTCTTAATCGTTTTAAAGCTTTTAATTTTATTGCTGGTAGAAGTAAGAAAACCTCAAACCAAATTGGATCGAGTGTTTAGTTTAGTTTTTATTTTGTTTCAATGTACGTAAAATCGAACACCGAAATAGTTTCTGATTAGTCTTCCTTGTGATTCGACTCGAGTCAGCTTATCGCCTATAATAGCTCCGTTCTCTTGTGGACGAGCATTTTATTTTAAAGCGAAAAGGTTTGACTCATTTATGTGGCTTGCTGATGTTGAGCTGGCGGCGCTGCGCTGGTGGGGCAGCTGTAGGAAACACTTGCGTTTGATGCCGGCCTTTTTGAATAAGTTGTTGAGGCGGAGAAGCAAGGAGATGAAGGAGAGGTTGTGAGGCGGAGATGTAAGGAGACGAGTTCTAGGTTAAAATGAAGATTAATCTTTTTCCTTCCAATATTGATTTAATTAAAATTATCACATTCTAAAATGTAATATAAATTAATACATTCTAGATAATTTTTACTAGAACGTGTCTATGATTTGACGATGGTCAATTTAACGTACATTTTCTAGAATGTGACCAAAATAAAGGATCAAAATGAAAATTTTCCCAATTTTTTATTTTCAATTTAATAATTAAAAATAAAAAAATGATAAGAAAGTATTGAATCACGCTACGTCAAAAAAAGCTCGATTGGGCCTTTTTTGATGAATTGGCCAACTTAGCAGACATTGTTTGATGATGGCCAACATCACGTATCTTTTCTGGAATGTGGCCAATATAGTGGACTTAAAATAAAATTTTCTCATTATTGGTATGTCACTGAATTTATGCCAAAACACAGTGAGCGCGGGTCAATATCTAGTATATATTACAAATATATAAGCTCTCACAACATAAATAGCTAGCAAGTGCATTTTGATTACATAATCTTATGTATAACGAGCGAACTATTTAATGTAATATAATATATAATATTTATAATATATAACATAAGTATATATATATTAAGTTATATATATATATAAAGGAGAGAGAGAAGAGAGAGAGAGAGAGAGAGGGGGGGGGGGGGGGGGGGGGGGGGGGGAGAGAGAGAGAGAGAGGTATAGGATCATGTGAGAAATGAGAATGAATCCTAAAGGTAAAGGTTTTAATCATTTTTTCAGTAATTACCCGGTGGCATTTTAGTAATTCTGGACATTCGGTGGCATTTTGGTAATACGTGCCTTTCTCATTTCAGCAACACCCACTCACGATTCTTACACAAAACATTCCTTTCTCATTTTTTTTTTTGCACAGAAGCAAGCTCCATATCCTCAGCGTTTTCAAATTTTTGCATTTCTCATTTCAACAATTACCTACCCACTCGCGATTTATCTTCATTTTCGTCTTCAAATTATCTGTATTCTCTGAAACCACGAAACCATCGACATCTACCATCTCCTCTCTATTTTTCCAAAATCCCAGAACCCTAGTGTGTACAATCGATGGGGCAAACTCCGCAGAAATCTCAACCGAAAAAGAAAATTTCTCCCAACAAGAATGTTGGTACGTATTTCCTTTTTTTTTGTGTGTGAATTTGATTTATCGTATTTTGGAATTAATATGCTATATGGGTGTTTGGATTATGTGCATTTGTTTTTCATGCGTTTTGACTATGCTGAATTTTTTTTATGAATAGTATTTTTAGCATTTTAGTAGAACTTATTACTCAAATTGCTTCTTCTATTATTGTCATTTAGTTTAATATTTTTGGGCAGGGTTTGTGTGAATTGCACATTGCATTAAATACAATTATAGTGGCGAAACTTTATTTTCCTCGTGTGATTTTCGTCATGGAATTCGGATTTGTTCATTTGTAGGGAAGGGTAAGAAGAAGGAAACTATTGCCACGAAGGACAAAGCTGTAGTTTTTATGGCTTCTGATTCTCATGATTCACCAAACAAGAATTTTGGTACTTAATTTTTATTTTTATTATCTTTTCTTGAATTTGATGTTTTCGGATTTAGAATTAATGTGGCATATGGGTGTTGGATTATGTGTGATCTGCACATTGCTTCAAATACAATTTTAATGGTGAAGTTTATTTTTTCTTGTGTGATTTTCCTTATGAAATTTGAATTTGTTATTGTAGGGAAGGGTAAGAATAAGGCAGATATTGCCGTGAAGGATAAAAGTGTAGTTTCTATGCCTTCTGATCCTGAGGATTTGCCAAATAAGAATGCTGGTACGTTTTCCCTTTTTTAACACTTTTCTATTCAAGATAAGCCCACATTATTATTAACACTGTACATAATAATTCATTTTTACTTTTTATGCACAAATATACTGAAAGGCTTTCCTTAATCACGAGTTGTCTAATCATCAACATGCTATCAATGATTGTAAATTCTGCGTTCGTTTTGAGTTAATTTTCTGGTCCACGTGTCTTTCATCTTAAACGCTCATAAGGTTGTTGAAGGTGGTGACTGGTTCAAGAGACACTTTGTTGTTTTTCTCGTTAATTGCTTGTTTGAAGCTCAGAGAAATGGGAAAGTTCGCACCAATATATTGCTTTTTCTTGACGATCTATCAAAGATTAAGGATATGAATTGGTGTGAGTATATGATCGAGTGCTTGGTGAGGACAAAGATGTCTTGGGAGGATAGCGGGGAAAAGTGGTACACATGACCTCTCTTGTTTTTGACGGTTAGTGTTCTTTAAAACAAGAGTTGTTTATATATATATTTGCCTTGTATGCAATAAAAAATTCTAATTATTTTTAAATGTAGGTGTTTTATGTGGACAAAGTTGTGTTATCTATACGCAATGTGAAAAGAAGTTTTCCATCTTACAAAGGATGGACCGACATGTTGTTGAAAGATAGAGAAGCTGCGAAGGAGAAAACAGGTGCATTTGGGAGGGGTTTTGTGAATGAAGAAACCAAATCTGAGGTGCCGAAAAATCCAGAAATGCTGGATGCTCCTAAAAAAGGAATTCACGAGGAGCAAAGGTGTAGAAGTACTAGAAATAAGAATGCTGGAAACAAGGAGGCTGGAAACAGGGAGTCTGTACAGGTATTTGATGTGGCTATTTTTGAATATAGGGGCTTTTTTGTGCATTTAGTTATGAACTAATGTGCACTCGCGTATGAACTAATGTGCAATTTGATGTGCATGTATTATTTTAATAGTTTTGTATATATTGGCTATTTGTGCATGTAGTTATGAACTAATGTGCACGTAGTAGAACTAATGTGCAGTACATTCATTTTTTTATGGATAATGTATATTCGTATCTAAATCTTGTCTATATTAAACTTTTAAATATAAGTATTTTTGAAACAGGTTTTTGTTGAGGAATTTGCTACAAAGACCAGGTTGCTTACATCTACTGGTCTTAAAATACTAGAGATGGTGAAAAGAGGCCCTAAAGTGTTATGGGAATATAAGAATTTCATAAAGATACAAGATGCGGCACAATCATTCCTTGGTTCACAACAAGGCATCAATGAAGAACATGGGGGCATTGACGGAACACAATCTGGCAACAACAAGCCAGAAGAGGGTATCAACAAAGCACAAGAGGGATGCCACAATGTCTCACAAACTTTTGATGGCTGGACCGCTGAGACTGTCAATGCTACTGATGAGATTTTAGAAGTAATTCCAAGGAGGGATGAGTTTCGAAATACCACAACTAGTATGCCTAATTAAAGCTTAGGTATCTCTGAAGATGCGAGGATGATAATGAACTTCCCCGAGATTTTGGTAATCAAGCAGATGATGGTTGTCAATATGAAAAATCCCCTTATGTGCTTGTTGGTGTACAAGCAAAACGTGAAACCGTTGATGAGAAAACCGAGAACATTACCCAGCCTGAGAATGCCACTAACGCCCCTTCAACTGCAGAACATGTTCAAGGTGTACAACCTGTTCTAATGAGACGATCTAAGCGATTAACACCAGAGGAGGAGCTGTTAGAAAGGAGAGAAGTTGCTAGCAAACTGAAATCACCATTCAATATAAGGGGAACAAATATATTGAAGAATTTTGATGGAGATAAAAAAAATGGTTGCAACTGGATTTTAAAGAATGTTAACGCTGAACAGTAAGTTATATATACTTTTCTGTGTCTTTAATAGTGTTTATAAGAAATTTTCACTAGTATATATACGGTTATTATCTATCATTTTTCTGCGTATTTTTTAATGCATGTGTTCTTGTAATACAGGAGTGAAGTTATTTTCAAAAGGAATAATTTTTATGTTTCAAGAGATGTATTACAAAACTTAAGGGCAGGTGAACAAGTTAATAGTCGTGTATTGGATTTATGGTCTGTTTTTTTAAATGACAATGAAAAGTTGAAAGGTTGGGTCTCCAAGTAGATTTTTTGCAAGCATTGCCCCTTGTAACAAGGTTAGTAATACTTAATTTATATGTCATATTTTTTTTATTATTATACATAATATTCTTATGCAATTTACATGTGCAACTACTTTTTGTTGGTGCTGATAGCAAAGAAAAGAAATATCAGATGTTTACTCAGGTCGTGGATGCAGACTTGAAAAAGATGAAAACGTTTGAAATAAAAGATATATCAGTGGTACGTTATTCAATATCATTATACTATTTTTCAATTTAGTTTTTTTAATTTTTTTTTGTAGTTTTTCTTCCCCGTGCAGACTGGAAATTACTCTTACGTCATGTGTTTTTCAATCAAGGCCAAGCGATTTGATATACTTGAAAGCACTGTACCACCTGTGAAAATTACTCTTAGTTCTCAGCTTGTTCGCGTATTTTGAATAAATCACGAAACAACCTGTGATCTACTATATTAAAATCTTCTATAATTCCATTCCATTTTTATTCAAATTTCTTAGGCTCTATGTATTCATTCCAAACGATATCCTTAAGACTTTTATTGAAATTTTCATCATTACTTAAAACAGGCCCAACTTTTTCACTCACCTTCATCATGATATGCCACATACAGTATCGATGTATTGTAGTCTCAAACACCTTCAAAAATACAATTGCAATTAAGGGATCTTGGTCAGTAATGATGTATCCTGGCTCATGCACCATTGCCTTTTTGAATTGTTTGAGGACCCATACATAAGAATCAACATCTTCAGTAGCTATCAACGCATCAGCAAATGTGACACATTTTTTGTTGTTGCCAATCCCCGTGAAAGGTGCAAACACCATATTGTACCTATAGCAGAAGAAATTTATGGATTTAATGAGTAAAAATTAATGCATTAATGTGCATACACTGAAACATAAATGTGCACACAATGAAACATAAATGTGCACAAGCTATTATTTGTGAAAATACTGAAATCTAAATGTTTCAAAAAAATGAATATGTACCTATTAGTTCTGTACGTTGCATCAAATGACACCACATCACCAAACGCGGTAAAGTTTTTTCTAAAAATGGGATCAGCCCAGGAAATTCTCTTTAGCCGATCACACTCATCAAGTTCATAGTCAAAGTAGAACGTTGAACTGATTTCTTGTCTTCTATAACACTTGTCAATAATCAACTGTGCATCAGCCCCTGAAATGTATGCTAACAAGTCTATTTTGTAGTTTTTGAAATCGACACTAGTAGCAACGATATTCTGGTAGCCTCCAACAATTTGTTTATACAATCTAAAAGACTTCACTGGACCAATGTTTGCCCTTATACAAATCAACACAAAATTCTCATGTCCGACATTTGTTGCTCGGTTTTCTTTTAAGAATGGTAAGCACTCTTTAGAAGCCAATGGATGGTGATGTTTCTCTTCAAACAAATAGAGTAAATATCCGCTATCCACATCCAATCTCAATACGAACCTAGCTTTGCACCCAACTCTATTAGTTACCCGATACCTAATTTTATGTTCAACAACTATTGATGTTGCTGCTCTTTTTGGTGTGAGTGATACACTTGTTGTGGGTGACATTTTTGCACCACGTGGGTTTCTCTTACTTTCGTTCTTGTAGCCTTGTTTTGAGCACATTAGATACTGCTAAATAATTATAAAATCATCTGATTTTATTTTTGTGCTACGACGGATGTCAAAACCAACCTCCTTGGCATAAGACTTGCAAAACTTTATAGCTTCATCCAAGCTTTTGGATTTCTGATTAACATAAGGTTTAATTGCATCTTCACATATCGAAACCCAGTATTTTGTAGAGTTAGGTATCATGACCATAGTTTGTCGAACAGGCTCACAATTGTGGGAAGAACATTCAACATCACCTGCAAAATATCACATTGAATCAGTGCACAAAATAGTACATGCCACATGTAACACGATAGAAAAACCATTTAAGACTTCATAACACGTGCAAAATACTATTAATCACGGACGTGCACAAGGTAACACATTAATATGCACAAACTGATACTTAATTGTGCACAAACAAATCATGCTTGCATCAGACGACAACACGCATAATTTTTTTTAAGACTTCATAACACGTGCAAAACATCATTCAGCACGGACGTGCACAAGGGAATGCATTAATGTGCACAAACTGACACTCAATTGTGCACAAACAAATCACCCTTGCATCAGACGACAATCACATCAGACGACAACACGCACAAATTTTTTTAAAACTTCATAACACATGCAAAACATCATTCAGCACGGACGTGCACAAGGGAACACATTAATGTGCACAAACTGACACTCAATTGTGCACAAATAAATCACGCTTGCATCAGATGACAACCACATCAGACGACAACACGCACATATTTTTTGAAGACTTCATAACACATGCAAAATATCATTCAGCATGGACGTACACAAGGGAACACATTAATGTGCACAAACAAATCATGCTTGCATCAGATGACAACACGCACAAATTTTTTTAAGACTTCATAACACGTGCAAAATACCATTAAGCACGGACGTGCACAAGAAAACACATTAATGTGCACAAACTGACACTTAATTGTGCACAAAAAAATCAGAAGACAAGCACATCAGATGAGACCAAAATCGAAATGAAATTTCCTACAAAATCGATGCACACAACAATAGTTTATAAACATAACTACATCGAAAGAATAATCAAATTTATTGTTTAGCAGTAGTTAAATATGGAGAGGCGACAAGTAGAAAATTAAAAAATTAAATTTCTCTTGAATCGTATTAACTAAAGAGTGCATCGAGAAGATTTTAGAACTAAAAATGAAAAATAGAAACAAAAAATACTGATTCATCTTCAATCGACGTCATTGGGTTGCAACCGAAATCTCGCGACTACGAAGGTAACAACAAATATGACCACCAAATTGTCGATTTCCGAGAAATCAAACCAAATTCAACAAGCAAGGGCCTCCAAAATCTAAACTGCGAGACTCGTTTTTGATCACCCTGAAATTAGAGTTCATCCTTTTCAGTTGCAGGGGGTTTTTGATCGATCCTTTTTGTATTTTTGGAGTTTATAGATTTCTCTGGAAATAAAATTGCAATTGTTTTGGAGGAATGAAAGTAACGAGAGTTTCGTAATTTGACAAAAGATTATTAATTATGCCTGTTAATATTTAATATATTTTGTTAAATTAGAGCCACTAGATTAGGTTAGTTATATTGGTTAGAACTCATTCTCATTTCTCACACATGAACCTATTCTCATTGGAACCCACCCCTATACCCCTATATATATATAGGGGTGGGTTCCAATGAGAACCCTCCCTTATTTGAACTTGCGAATTATTACTTTTATTATATACCACCAGTGCTTTTATTATATAATCATAATGTTTTTAATCAATTAAGGAAATATACAAAAAATCTGATCAATTCATTTAATTAGATCCATGACCCATAATTGACCTTAGTTTCACAAATAAGGATATGGTTCTCATTTGAACCTAATCCTATATAATATATATATATATATATATATATATAACACCATGCAAATACATAAACTATAATTCCATTTGATAAACTAATGAACAACTGAAAATTATTATTATTGAAAATCATAAAATTCATAAGGTTAAGAGAAAGATGAAATTATTATTGCAGAGGGAAGAGTTCTAAGATGAAGAAAGAACATGTTTGTAGAATTATAAGAAATCACTAAATTATGCCATCAAAGCATAAGAAGTCCTATTGATGATCAACTTAAACGCAGCCATGAAAGCAATCATCCACACACAAGATTTGAATGGAGAAACTTGATCGGCACTCGACGTAGATCCCGGGAAGGGGGCAGGAAGCGGGCCGTCGGCAGCTGAGGACACAGTGATGACGAGCTTCATCCCTTCAGAGCAGTGGTCACCAATAGTACAAATATACCCTTTCCTTCCTGGGGTGGTAAGGTGAATTACGTCACTTCCGCTCGTAAAAGGGACGGCCGATACATCTGAAGAGGCGCATTTTCGGAAATCAGTTCCATTCACCATCATAACATTGTGAGCTCCTGGATAGTACATGAACACTGCAAAACACAACCAAAATCCATGTAATGTATGAGTTTTTTTTTTGTTTTTTTTTTAATTTTAAACTTGGAATTAGCTAGCATATATATATACACACACACTAAGAAAGTATATATTGTAGCATTAATGACGCATGCATGAACACATACCGAGAGTGTCACCAACACGGAAATCTTTTCCTTCAGCCCACGCAGAATAATTAACACCTAATCTCCATCCAACGTCATCTCCAACCACATAATTAGTGGCCAAAGATGGAGCAACAAGTGCCGCAACCAACATCGTGATCAACAAAATTCGCGACGCCATTAATACCGATCAGCTGCATATGCAAGAAAGCATTCACAATTAATCGCTAGTTTGCGATTTTAAGATGAACTAAAACATATAGTTAACCGTAATTAAGATGTACAAATAATAATTATATCAAAATAAAGAATAAAAGTAAAAGAACCTTGGCAGAAACCTGCTTAATGGTTAATTTCGTCTCTTTTCTCTTGAGATTGTGGTGTCAAGAATAAGGAGGATGATCCTCTATTTATAAGCTCATGCTCCTCTATTTACTGTTGTCAACGAGGTCTAAGGGATGATTCGAATCTGAATCCAATTAAAATTCCGAATCCTCCCAACAATAGGAAAGAAAACCATGTAAATCCTAATCTTACCTCCTCTGCGAAATTCCTTTCTTATTTTCCTCTTAATATCGGTCATATCAGTAGCAAGATATATAATATTTTCAATTTTAAATTCGATTAAACAATCCAATTTCTTAATTCACTCGATTAATTAATTAGATTTCTTGAAATTAATTAAACTATAACTATATAATAATTGATTGATATCTTCGAACTGAGCCCCTTAAACTGGTACACTATATATAATATGGACCCAAGCCCAATTGTTATATGATATGATAATCTATGGCGGTGAGTGTAATCGGATATTTTTGTATTTGATTAATGGGATATTTTTTAATTGTAACGAACTATATATTTGAATTTTGCCCAAAGACCAAATCAAACTTTTATATTCTTACAACTTAATTCTACAACCTTTTATTTAGGGTAAATTTTTAGGTAGTTTAGTTTTAATTTTTGCTTTTCGCAATTTACGCTAGTGCAGCAGGTACATTCTAAAATGAATAAAAAAGACATTCTAGAATGGATATTGAAGCGTTCTAGATACAGTCGTTCTATAAAGTTTATTACCCATCCTAGAAAGACGTCTTTTTGGTACTTTACTCATCAAGCCCGTCCGACGAACAACTTTCTTGAACGAATTTTCAAAATTTGTTCTAAAATGTCATTTCTCTAGAACGGATTTGGAAACATACATTCTTAAATGTTTATTTTCCAGAACGGGTTTCAAACGTACCTTCTAGAAACTCTATTTTCCAGAACGGGTTTTAAATTTTTTTTCTAAAATGTTTATTTTCGAGAACTAATTTCAAGACTTACCTTCTAGAAAGTTTATTTTCCAGAACGGATATTAAAAACACCTTCTAGGAGTATGGTTTCGAGAACGGGTGTACAAAAGTTACCTTCTAGAAAGTTTTTAAAAAAATAAAAAAAAATTAAATGAAAACAGGAATGCACCAAATCTCTTATAATAAATATTGTGAATATATTAATTATATCACCAAACACTACACCAAAATTCAATAAAAGCAAGACATCTACATTACTTTACATTATCTCCTATTGTACCATTATCTCCCACTGAAATCTTCATGAAAGAAGTGGTTAAACAAGGGAACAATATCAATATTGTAACCAAATATAGATACTTTCCTCTCCATGTGGACATCTGCATTACTTTGCATTGTGAACTTAAATCATTTAAAATGTTGCTGAGGGCAGATTAAGAAACACGATGACAATACAACAAATGAACAAGTTACACTTAAAAAGGCCTCGTGCGCATATGCAAGGCCCTAAATTCAAATGAACCAACTATGTTTTGAATCTTGAAATCATGTAATAAAAAAAAGAGAAAAAATGATGCTAAGAAGTATAAACTCCATATTGAAAGATAAAAACCAAAAGTAAGGTGCAATCAAGTCCTTGGCAAATGAGGATGTAGATAAGTACCTTAAATTTTGCTGGGAACCCAAGATTTTGAATAATTCTAGCATACTGCAGAAATAGGAGGGTGAACAAATAGGGAGAGCAAGGTGAAAAAGATCTTACTAACACAAGATAAATGAACTGCCTAGTCAATCTTGTGTAAGGTTTCATTTTTACGAACTAGTTCATGTGAAACAGATCCTTAATGTGTTTATCCTTGTGTCAACAGATCCAAAAAAACTTTTCTTCAAGAAACTACCCAATCGTAACCATGCTTGTCATATGATATGATATACCTTATGAGCAGCCAGTCTTGATTGATCTTCACTCTTTGCTACTGTACAAACCTGAAATAATAAGAGAAAAAAGAGTTAATAGGAAATCATTAGAAAAGACTTGAAAATAACCCTTTCCTCTCCAAAAGAGTAAAAAAGTTAAGGGGTGGAACATAAGCATTAAGCACTTAACAAATATGGGATCAACCATAAAAATACCAGAAAGGTGCAGATTCTGAAACTTACAAATGATTACCAGAAGATAATCGAAACTTACCATCACTACAAAAAAAAGTATACGCTAGAGAGAGAGGGTAGAGAACACACTCTTATGTTTAATTAAAATTGAAGATGATACATCAATTGATATTTAGTAGAGCAACTTGATACCTAAATGTTTAAAAGCCCTCCTTACATAGAAAGGGATGATCAGAATTTTAGGTATCAATTGAAAATTATTTTTGTATTATTTCATGAAGGAGATGACAAAACTCTGAAACACAAAACTACAGATTTGGATCTAAATTTGATATGAATTTTCATCATATCTCTTTAAATGTCGACGATTCCCCAATATCAACTACTAAATATTATCAAGCGCGCTTGAATATTCATATAAAATAAATCTACACACGCTTTTTATCAGTTATATCCAAAAGACTCCACGTAATATTCTTGATAATGCCACGTTTTAAATACATCTATACTTAAATACTTTTTTCCCTTGCAAAGCTTATGTGCTGCCAATATATATTTCATAGATCTAATATAATATCTCATACATGTTCAACAGAACTTAGATGGTGCAATATATATCATCTTTTACACTACTACAAAACAAGCTATAACGGCGGTTTTCGAACCGCCTTTAAATCGACCGTCGTAAATTTAAAAATCGCCGTAGAAAGTGATACTTTGTACGTCGGTTTTTCTCGAACCGCCGTAGAAAGTAATATTTTTTACGGCGGTTCTTGGAAAATACCTTCTAGAAAGTCTGTTTTTCCAGAACGGGCAATTTACATCGGTTATTTAAAATTACCTTCTAGAAAGTATTAAAAATTAAAAAAAAAAGAAATGAATGTAGGTGCACCAAATATATTTTATATTGATTCAATGAAATATGTACAAGAAATTGACAAATATATCAATATGCAATCATCCATATATACACAACCATTGAATAAATAATCATGGCACCACAAATAATCATACCAAATAAGTACACTAAATATTTAAACCAAACAGACCTCTAACACATAAAACCCTTCTGCTGCAACAAATGTTGGAAGAAAATTAATCTTAAACAATACATAGTTAGACAAATGCAAGGACAAGGCAATGCACTTCTCCTTCTGGCTACCACCCCAAGTATTCAGAAGACTCAGGCACACCTTACCACAATTGTACAAATTCGGATTGATTCTAAGGCCTCTGGAATGGTAATGGACGTGCTGCCACATAAAAGTAAGAAAGTAATGAAATTTCAAATCCACAACAGATATTCGACAGTAAAGGTGATAATTTTATTGAGTTTAGAAATAAGGAACATACAGGTGGGATGTTAGGATAAGAGCTCGGAAAGAAGACATCAAAGAAAAAGAGACCGCCATGGTAAGGAGTTCCCTCGGCTCCTATTGACAGCCCTCAAAAGGTCCATCCTCGCCTCATAGACTCTCACAAATACTTCATCTGTTGGGGCAAATTAGAACAATGTTAAATATAGTGCGAGGAACACAGCAATTGTAAAAGTTATTTGTCAGCTTCGACATATGTAAAGAGACAATAGATTGGCACAATTTTCAGATTTAATTATAAAAAATTAAAACTTATTTGAATCATTTTTGAATTTTTATTTGTTATTTTTTAGCAAAATAAATTTCAGATTTTTGAACAATTTTTCTGAAGTAATTTAGAATGATATATAATTAAGTTTTTGCGAACACAAGGGATCTTGGTGCATTAAACCCGTCAAAAATTTCTTTTACAGTTTTCAGGTGAAATTTTATTTTTTACTTACCAGGCAAATCCTTTTCTAGAATCTTCCATTCTTCTTGTATTCTCTTTGCCCAATTCTTTGGTAGCTGCACGTCACATAAAAGATGATATTGGAAAGAAATGAAGTACTTGTAGGACGAGACAAAAACAAATATTCTAGTTGTGATTTACCTGTTTGTCAGAAGAACCATTCTTGGCGTAGTGGTGATCGGAGTAATCCTCAACATAACTTCTACACTTTCTCCGTCCATATCAACATCTATTATTTCATGAGTAACATTCAAGAAATTTAAAATATCAGATGTTAAGTTGAATCCAACCAGGTAAAGATAGAGAAAAAGGAAATGCGAGTTAATGTTTTAAAGAAAACTACATGAATCCGAAATAGTATCATCTATGTTGATTATATGCTAGAGATAAAGTGGGAAAATTAAAACTCATACACAAATCACATTAACACTTCTTTCTTTGGTGTCTGCTGAGGAAAAAAGAAAGAAAGAAAGATAATTGGTAAAAATTTGTGGTTTATTTTAAAATTAACGTGTAGTGTTTTTTGAGTTAATTATTAAAAAATACCGAAACTTTTCGCATTTTTAGAATTCTAGCTCAACCTTCAAACATATTCAATTTTATACTAACTTTCAATATATTTTTTTTTTCAGAAATGGCTTCTGACTAGTTTTCTAGTCAAAATGCTTAAGTGGAGCACCAAAGTTTCATTTGTTAATTTCCTGAGATCTTTTCAATTAAACACTCTAACTTTTAATATTCATTCAAACATTGTTGTCCTAACTTTCACGTTTTTTTTTTTCAAAACTGGTTTACCGTGACTTTTCTCAACCCAAATACTAAAAGGCTTGCGAGAAAAAGTCATCAGAAGGCTTCTTTTTTTCTTTAAGTTATAGCATTTAATTGTAACATCAAGGTTGAACTAGAAGTGTGAACATGCGAACAGTTAGGGATTTTTTGACATTAACTCTATTGTTTATTACTATGGCCTCGGGAAGAAATTCCTACGTCCGTCACTACATGTCATCCTACACAATCCCACATCAGAAAACAGTCTGGTGTAGTTAGACTACAATAACTTGTTTATAATAAAGATCTACATGCAACTCACCAAAATAATAAATAAGCTTTTTAACACTACTGAAAAGCTCACACATCCATTTACCAACATAGAATAACTTAGGCACAAGCTATCTCATTGCAATGACTAAAACCAAATAAGCAAGAACAAAAGCAACAACGATAACAACAAAACAATGTACCATAATGAGATTAAAACTGATTACCAACGCTGTGTCTCACAATTTTCTGAAATATGATGCAGAGATTTTAAACTCAAAACTTGTATCCAAATGAAACCAATTTCAGCTGCCCATTTAAACCTGATAGCATTCAATTCTGTTGAATATCATCCCGTACGATCTATACAAACACTCCCAACCCCAACCCCATAAAAAACCAACTAGAGGGGGAGGAAATTGAAATTTCTAATGAATAAATAAATCATCAGAACAAACCCAGTATCACTAAACACGAAATTAGACCTAGAAAGCATTCCCAATCCCTCACACCAGATCCCAACAGAAGTACTGATAAACCAAATCACTAAATCTGAATGTATCAGAAAACCAAGATTATCGTAGAAGAATAAACTTTATTCAATCTTTCCAAATAGGAATTCAAGCTTAGATTGAACTTTCCAGTTAATGAAACTTTCCTCAAAACGTAAAAACACAAATATTCAGAGCTACGCACTAAATTAGATAGAATTGCGTATGTGTGTGTACCGCCTGTTTGACCCAAAAGGGGATCGTGAACCGCTTTGCAGAATCGTTTGTGAGTTTTTCGAAATTAGCTGTGAGGGTAAGGAGGTTGAGACCATCGGTGGTTATGGCTTCGTTTTTCCGGCGCCGGCGACGAAGACCCAGCAGTAACGAGATTTTTTGAGGGATTTTGTGTTCATGAGCGGGGAGGGATTTTTTTTCTTCTTCTTTTTTCAGCGGCTTCTTCTTTTTTTCTTTCTTTAATCAAAAAAAATTTTTTTTTATTTTTTTATTTATGACGTGGCGAGTATAGATCGTCGGATGAAATACGGATCAACGGCCCAAAAGTTTTGCTTGAGCAAGACCAGGATCGGTGACATGACAGCCTACTATTCTACGGCGGTTAAAATAAAGCCGTCGTAAAATATTATCTAATTCACGGCGGTTCTAATAGAACCGACGTCAAAACCCAGCGAACCAAAAAAAATTTAATTATACATTTTACGGCGGTTCTACGATAACCGCCGTGAAAAAGTGTAATTTCTACGGCGGTTAAGAGTTTTGTATGACCTACAAGATTGTATCAGGCTAAGAATTGAGCTAACAGAAAGCAACATCAAATGAAAATAGTGTGGAGCTGAAATGTGACTATTCATGTGGATGTGTGGGACATTGCCATACATAAAGAGTAAGAATGCATCACATTTTCTGATCAAATTAATGTCCATCAAAGAAAAATTTGTGGAAATTTCGGTCCTAGTGGTGTAGCATATAGTATATACAGCTATGACAGGCAGTAAGTGATATGATGAGTGCACAAAATACCGTTACAGGATAGCTCGCATCTTTGTTTGTTCTAATTATACCGAGTGAAGAAGAATGCAATTTAAGGATTTTGGAATTGCATTGTGTATTTTTTACATGTTTGAATTCTTTCATGAATTCATGGTTGGACGTGTGAATGAATGAAGGTTGCGGCCTTAAATTACCATTCTGATAACAATTTTCATCAGCATGACCCGCAAGTTTTTTAACTGCTGTTCTACCTTTGTTTTTATACTAGAATCCAATTAATTTATATTTTTAGGTCACTTTCAACAGAGAAACACGAACGCAAAGTGTCAGCTTAAAAGGTGATATTTACCAACCCAGTAGAGTTATGACTGGTGGTAGTCGCAAGTAAGTGATAATAGTTGTGTTCCTAATAATGTTAAACTATATTTTTGACATGCATTCTCATATATACTATTTCTCATATGTTTTACTGATGGTGTGACAACTTAAATACTTTCTAAAACTCTCTACTGATAATTTTAGAGGTGGAGGTGATCTGTTGAGGCAGCTTCATGCTTTGGTAGAGGTTGAATCGGAATTTCCTTTTCATCAAAGACGTTTATTTGAAATCGATGCTAAGGTTATTCTGGACCTCCATCTCCTTTCTATTTTCATCCCAAATGCAAGAGCATATTTAATTCACTTTTCTACTCAATATATGTTTATTGCATGAATTTCTTATTTGTATTTGCTAATATGAAAAATCTTAATTCTCACCTTTTGGAGTTTGCACTAAATAAACTAGTAAAATTTATTAGATTTTTTTCGGGGGGTACTAATGATTATCTTCAACATTTCCGGTTTCTGTTTCTTTGTGACAAAGAGACATGTCCTTTTAGAAATCCATATTGATCTAATTTGTGTGATGATTCATCAATGTCTGGCTCTGTATATTCTCAGTGGATTACTAAAAGCACGCCAAGTATATTTGAATTTCTTTGATAGAAATAAAAAACAAAGAGAAAATAAATACCTGAACCTCCTCCAGATTCCAATAGTTTAGCAAATCTTTCAAATGTTCATCTGGAACTGAAGATCCTATCCTTGTATCTATGTTTTTGGGATTGGTGTATGATACGACACTAAAAATCCGTATGTGGGAAAGAGGAACATCGAGTCCTTGAGAAAAAGACGTGAGAAGTTTCGTAAGCGCAGCATGAAGGATAAAAACATACAACCCAGGACATTGGACTTTGGTTCTGGATCAAACAAACTGAAGAAGAAGAAGAACAAGATGGCGGAGATCAATAAAGGAGAACCAACAAAAGAGGGACAAACACCTTCTCAGGAAAAACCACCAATCCAGAATTTGGGTGTCACACCACCACCCTCACCAAGGAAACACAACGGAAAAGAGCATGAAGGAGAATTGGAGGCGAAGACACCGGAGGTTGTGGCGCAAAAAATGGTTCATATAGGGACGAAAGAGTGGAGAGACTTACCCAAAGATAAGCCCTGTCAAATCAACAAAGGATTCTTAGAAGGACTTATGGAATTCGTGCCTCTAGAGAAACAAGAAGAACTAAAAAAAGTACCTAGAAGGCGAGATGGGTACTCCGAAAGAGAAAGTTGGCGTATCGAACGGTGGGCAAAGGGAAAAATCGATAACAAAAAATACAGAACAAAGTGGAGGGTCTCTGTATAGAAGATTTTCTTAAGGGAAGAAGAGAGGGGGAAAGTGAAAATAGGCAGATTCTTCCAGCTCTACCTTGTCCACGGAGTCTCATACCCGCAGCTATAAGTACAAGAAGGCGAAGAAGGTGAAAATAGGGCGAAAATACTACAAACATCGAGGTCGTCGGCACAACAGATCTACCAGTGAGAGCGGAACACAAACCTCGAGTACTGATGGTGAACCTCAAGATAAGTCACGTAAGAGTCAGAGCGGGTATCAGGAGGGGGATGGCGAGAATGAGGTTGGACCAGGGAACAAGGCGTTTAGAGATGCAGGAAGCCTTGTTAAAATTGCAAAAGCGGGTAGAAGGGGGAAAGCTAGACGAAGATAAAGGGCATCCTCTTTCAGATGCCATGTTGCGAGCTGCGATGCCCAAGGGGTATAAGGCTTTGGAGTTCCAATATCGCGGGCTGACAGATCCAGTGGAACATTTGCATTTATTTGAAAATGAGAGGATGTTACACGGGTATACAGATGTTGTGGCATGCCGAGCCTTTGTATCTACCTTATGGGGAATCGCACGGAGCTAGTTCTATCAATTGGCGAAAGGAAAAATCACTAGTTTTTAGGTGCTGCGAACAGCTTTCCTAAAATAATTTTCCAGTGTGAGACAGAACGAGAAGACTGGACAGTCGCTCTTTACTATGGTGCAGCGACCTGGAGAAACCTTGAAGCAATATGTTAACAGGTTCACTAGTGCCACACTGGATGTACCTACCGCTACTGACGAAATAAAAGCGGGAGCTTTATATCAAGGATTGAGGAGGGAAGACTTACGCAAGTCGTTGATTAAGAAAGAGGCGCGAACTTACGATGAGGTCCTGGAAAGATGCAACAAATACATACGAGTGGGGGAAGCGGAGGAGGAACATCGTGTACGATTTGGCGGGGAGGTCGCGGAGACCGGAGGTAATATTTCATGGAGGGAGGGCAGAAGAGAACCCAGAAGGATAGTGCGTGGGCTCCTAACCCCGAGTCCTGTGGTGAGGGGAAAACCTGAGATAGATATGCGAAATTGGAGGAACGAGGATTTTACACCACCGGCTTATCCGCGGGCTACGATGTTTACTATTATGGAGCGCTTGATACCTAATGATATAAAATGGCCGGAAAATCGCACGCCGGTCCCTACTCATCCAAAATCAGATTTCTTTTTCTTTCACAATGATTATGGTCACTCCACAGAGAGGTGCAGACATCTTAAGGAAGAAATTGAGAGACTCATAAGAGCAGGGCATTTGAAGGAAGTTGTTTACAGAGATACAGAGCCGAAGGAGCCGAGGCAGCCATTGCCCCCGCCACCGCCGAGGGATCCATCTTAGGATCAGGTCGAGAGGCAGCCACAACAAGGAAATCAGGGACATAATGGCCCGAGAAGAAACAAGGGGAGAATAAATATGATTTCAGGTGGACCAACAGATGGCGATACCAATAGTGCACGGAAGAAGCATGTTAATTCAGCTCGCCCGGGAACGTGGGAGGTCGCTAGTGTGAGTCAATGCCCGCAGATATTTGGACCAATCATCTCTTTTGGTCCTAATGAGCGACGAGGGCTACAGGAGGATCATAATGATGTGTTGGTAATTAAAGTTGAGGTGGTGGGGTACGAGGTCGGCAAAATTTTTATGGACAATGGGAGCTAGGTCAATATAATATACACGGATTGTCTTGAACAAATGAAGTTGGAGACCAAGGTGCGACTTGTAAATATGCTCATATATGCGTTTAATGAGGAACAAGTGATTACTGAAGGAGAGCTAACGCTGGCAGTGGTATTGGGGAAGGATGAGTTGCAGGTAAAGAGAAATTTGAAGTTTTTGATAGTTCGAGGGAGGTCGGCATATAACGCAATAATAGGTCGACCTGCCCTCAACGCATTCCAGGCAGTGACATCAACTTACCACATGAGTATCAAGTATCCGGTAGGAGATAGAGTGGGGGGAGTTGTTTCTGAACAACAGATCGCAAGGTCGTGTTACCAAATGACGGTCAGGAAAGGGTTGAGTGAGAACAAGTGCAAAAAGGGTGACGATCTACCAGAGGGGTTAATTAGTGCGAAAAAGGTGAAAGAACAGGAGAATTCTATTCGGCCACATGAAGAGTTGATGGAAATTTCATTAGAAGAAGATCTCCCGTAATACACTACGAGAATCGGGACCTTGATGGCAGAAGAATTGAGAGAAGAGCTGATAAGATTATTGAAGGAATTTCAGGATGTTTTTGCTTTTGGGGATGGGGAATTGACAGGGGTATCTCCAGAGTTAGTACAACATCATCTGAATGCGGACCCAGAGGCGAGGTCGGTTAAACAGAAGAGAAGATATTTTAGGCCTGAATTGGACAAGGTAATTGAAGAGGAGGTGCAGAAATTGCTAAAAGCAGGCCATATTCGAGAAATTCAATTTCCAGAATACTTATCTAATGTTGTGATGGTGCCAAAGCCGGGACAGAAGTGGAGAATGTGTGTGGATTTTCGCGATCTGAATAAAGCCTGTCTAAAGGATCATTATCCTTTGCCACGAATTGATTAGTTGGTAGATTCGACCTCAAGATGCGAGTTGTTTCATCCTTCAAACTGTTCACCTGGCTCTTCAAAATGAGTATCTCCTCCTCGCGAGCTTTCAGCAGGTGATTCACCCCATCCAGTTCTCCCTGGGTCAAGGATAACTGTCGGGTTTGTTGCTCAGTTTGGGCGGTTAGATCATCGCACGTTTTCTGGAGCTCGCTCTCAGCAAATCGAGCCAACAGCTCCTCAGATAGTTTAGAGACCAGGGGACTTAGCTGTATTATTAAATTATATGAGGGTTTGCAGGAATTATCTTGGTAAGGAGAAGAGTTTTAAGTAGTTACCTGTTTGATTATCCGTTCATCGAGGAAGGTCTAGATCTCTTTGGCATTGTCGCACTGGGCCAATCCTTTTCCCAGGTCGGGCGAGCTAGAGGAGGTCGCGGCGTGAGTTTCTTGAGGCAACGACGTTTTTGGACATGAGAGCTTGGGATTTTGGCAGCGGGCTTGAGGGGTCGCTTCCCCTTTGAGGACCTCTGCACCAACTGCACTTCCTCTAGGTCGTCCTCCGCTTCCTGTCAGCCTCTGTCCCAAAGGCTTGATTTGCTCTGTGACTTCCACAAAGCTCGATGAGGCGCACCTATTGATGAATGCAACTGTAATAACAAAGTGGTGCATTATTATTGAAATTATAACAATTGATGATGGTGTAAAGTTGTATAACACAGAAGACCTATCGAACTCTAATTTGGTCATGGCAAGATCTGGTTCGAGCGGACGAGAGTCGATGCCCACGAATTTGAAAAGTTTGGACCGGCTGGTGAGTCGCACCACGTCAAATGGGCGCTTACTCCATTCTGCGAGTTGGTCGGAGTGTTTTTATACGAAGAGAGGAAATGTGTTGGACTGGGAGGATTTGGGTTGTTTCGGGGTATCGTATTGTAGCTCGGTTGGAAAAGTCCAGCTCTTGGTGTTGTGAATGAAGAAGAAATTTCTCCTCCAATCCGGAACCTTATTTGAGGGATTCACTAAGAATCGGGCTTTGCCGGTGCGATCAGAAAGATAAAAAGAATGTCTCTGGTATTTTATTTGAAAGCGAAAATGGAAAAAGCCTGGGTCAGGCTGCGTATCATAATATCTACATAGTATAAGGTACCCGCCATAAATTTCATGGGATTGAGGGTCAATTGTAAAGGGGAGACTTTATACAAGAGGGAGGTCTCGATATAGAATGGGTGCGGGGGGAATCTAAATCCCGACCTAAGTAGCTCGTCGAAGAGTGTATGGTCTGGGGAAGGTTTCATGGGGTCTGAGTGGAGAATGTCGGGCAAAACCATTTTGGCAGTTCCAGGGAGGTTAAGGGTTTGTTGGAATTCTTCAGGTTTTTCCGAGTCAGGGAGTAACCAGTAGTTATCCTTAAATGCCCTGGTTACTAAGGGTGAAGGAAGTAGGTCGGCAGCATCTACAGAAGGCGCTACAGTCACCGGGTTCTCTAAAAAGTGCTCGCTAAGGGAATGCCCTCTGGTATATTTATGATGGCTAAGGGGGCAGGAGAGGGATCTTCTGGTATGTTTTCTAGAAGGGCTTGGGCGTTGGTATGAGCCCTAGTCTGGGCTTCTAGCTCTGACCAACTAACGTCGCCTTCTGGCTCGTCACGAAAGCCGAAGGGAGGAGAAGAAGGTTATTTTCGTCTTTTATTAAAAATGTAAGGGTTTTCGATGGGATTGGAATCAGGGGAAAGGCTTGGATTTTGGGAATTCGGGTTGGAAGAAGCTAATTTGGTCATTTGTTGAATAACTCAAGGAGAAAATAGCACAAAACACAACAACAACTCAGCAAATGAAACACATATATGAATTTAAATTAATTGCTGAAAAGGAAAATTTAGGGGACTTACACATTTTTGTTGTCGAGGAGATCGGTGGTGAACGATGTGTTGCTGGTAATATTTTGAACCAGAGAGTATGCGAGCTTTTTTGCAGAGCGAAAATGGCAATTGTTTGCTGATGTTTTTGGTAAAGTGACGAATGAGGGAAGATGGAGGGGTTTTAGTGTGTTGGGCAGCGAGAAAGCTGATGGGACAGATTGGAGCGGGAGTTGGTAGGGTTTTTTAGGAATGTTTTGGGCCATTTATTTTGTGCCCACAACGTTTATTATACTATGAGAAAATGAGGAGATGACGCGTGTCCTACACTTTTTCAGACTGCATTTAATGAATCTTGGAGGAGATGGGATGGGTAAAGGAAAGTGTGTTTTGACTTTTTTGGTGCGCATGATTACATTTTCTTGGATGGTTGTGACCGATTACAACTTCAGGTCGTGGGAGAAAGACTCTCTGGTTTTAGGTCGTCAGGTACGGAGTCGGGGGATTCGGCCTGGGGACTCGCAGATCTCTTCTTCCAAGAGGAGCATTCTTCTTGGAGGACGAGCGAGCTCAGCGAGCTGATCTTTTGGAGGTCGTAGTCTTATGTGGTAATTTCTTATGGGACGATTGGTATCATAGCTCGGTATGTCGAGCTAGGTTATTCTAAAATATGGAAAATATGGCAGGGTGATTTATTTATGTCTTATGCTTTATTGTTGGCATGGTGATTTATTTATGTCTTATGCTTTATTGTTGTTTTGGGTGGTTGTATTCTTTTAGCGTTCTGTTTACATGACCTATCTGATTTCGTATCTCAATCAACTAGAACATGGGGGACTAGCTGATACGACACTAAAAATTCATACGTAATACATGTGGGTATTTATGGTAATCGATCTCATTTCTTGGAAGGAGCATTTCTTCTGAGAGGTAGGAGAGCTGGTTTATAGAGTAGCGACCTGAAATATGAGGATGAGTTCTCATATAGTGTCGTGAGCTCTTAAACTTTTGTTAGTTGCGCGCTGTCTGATAGCTCGATCATGGGCTTTATAAATATTAGGTCCGAATATGCTCACATGGGGTACCGGCGGATTGTATGGAAAGAATAACAGGCCCAAACCTATTCTGATAATTTAAGGGAGAGATCCACTAGTTATGGGAACCTAGCATACAAGAGAAATCCTAATTCTAAGTCGGTCACGATATTTATTGAATTGTGGTGGGAAAAGGAAACCTTGACTTGGGGAGGACTTCTCTTGTCTCTATAAAAGGGGTGCATACCTCTCTTTTATTTTCAAGTTGTTTTATGACGGATTGATCTCTCAAAATATCTCTCGCACTATCTGACTTAAGTATCAGAGGACCTTCGCCGAGGCCGTCCTCTGCCTTGGCTGAAGGTGTTGTTTTGCAGGATCGACTAGGTCGTCAAGACGTTTTTTGGAGACTTATCAGGTCGCTGTGAAGAACATTGGAAGTTATTCAGGTCGTTGATCTCTTATTTGAGGTTAGTACCCCATATTCTTGGTAACCAATCTTTTTTGTTTTATCAGTGTAATATTTTTCTTTAACTCTAGTTTTGTGAGTACGCCAAAGAACTCCAACTGACTGCAGCACATAATTTTTACCTTCCTATGCTATAATGAACTTCTTCTGCAACAAAGGAATGAGTTGACTGAAATTAAAACATAGGTTTTACAATTTGACCTAGACTATTAACAACTCGACCCTAATTTCCCGTTAAGAATCTGACCTATTTCAACAAGCAAAATCAAAAAAAAAAAAAAAAGGTAACAAAATTTAGGTTGCTAATCTGCAGTACCTCGGGTGCAGAATGGCATGTTCTTTGCGGCAGAGCGGCATTGTTCTTTTTGGGCCTTTTAGTGTTCCCAGCCTCCCCACTCATTTTCATCTTCCTTTCGCAATGCCGATTTTCTCAAACTCAGACATTTTGTTTGTGTTTTGTTTTGATCGCCGGAATTGTTTTGATATCGCTGGAATTGTTTTGATATCGCCAGAGAAGAAGAAATGAAAATATAAGATTAAGATAAGATTAGTATGTTCAGTATGTTTAGTATATTTGAGTCGATTGTTTGGGTCGATTTCGATGGAGGATATTTCAGACCTTTCAAATTTCAAAGTGGTATAAAATATCTTTTTTCAATGACGGGTGAAAATAGTTTTGCTTTACAAAGATGGACAGTTTTGATGATTTCCTCTTTTCATTAAAACCCTATTTATAGGAAAGCTTTCGATATTACAATTGTAGTTACATAATCACGTAATGGGCAAAATAACTATTCACATTAATAATAATAAATATAGTTACTATGCAAAAATAGTAAAGTGGTTGGAATATTTATAACATGTTTTCCTTTTTATAAATATAAAATTTAGTCTTCAAATCTTTTCTATACACTCATTTCATGTATCATTACTCTACTTTTCAATTTCATTTTTTAAAAATAGTATCAACTCACAGGTTAAGTGATTTTGTTTTCTACAAAATATCCAACTAGTTTGCAAATAAGCAACATTCCATCCAAATTTCAAATTCTCCCCAATTTACTGTCACACCGACCATTTTCCAGCGCTCCGTCAGTTATACTCGGCGAAAGGACCAAATTATTTTTCAATTTTTAATGTGTAAATTGCAAAGAATAAATAAAATCAGATTAAACGGAAAGCTGTAAAGTAATATCATGACCAGTTAGCAATTTTTTCCATTCTATTTTCTTAATTTATTTATATAAATTAATTGAATATCTCAATATTTGTGTATAATTTGAATAATTTCAAACATAATGGACCGTGGTACAATGTCACTTCCACGTTAATAAGTCTAGGTGGAAGATTATTTCAAGTACAAACGCATATAAGAAAATCCTTTCTATCTATTCCTGATCTTCATGCTTAGCTGTTACTATTTATATCACTCTCTGCTTTTTTTACCCAACATTAGTGCTCTTATCTGCTGCATTGTGCTTTAATCCCATGTTTGACACAAGTGATAAAGGTGACTGCTTTGTCCACCGTCTTATATCGTAAGCCTTTTTAAATGGTTTTTTCTCCTTGAGCACTTGTCTTCTCTTTGTTACGGCGATGGCGATTGCGAGGTCGTTGGGGAACAATGTTTTCCACACAAAAGCATGGAGGAGTGTGGAAACAAATAATATGGACACCATTGTTGATGACATGAATGATAGTGTCAAAGCCAGGGCTTTGGTTATCACACAAGGGACTTGTTCAGCATATTTGATGGTGGCTATTGAAGCTGTTGTCATGGGGAAGGTGTAAGACCACCATGCTACTGAAAACCTGTCAAAGAATGTAAAGATTAGTAATATTTATTTTGGGAGAGATTAATTTAATTTAATTGTTAATGGACTGACATTATTCATTGCAGATATCATATATTATTTAAAAAAAAAAAAAAAAACAGCATAAATTGCACAGAAAACTTTTCTGTTTTAAAAATAAATTTAATAATTTTATTGCTTTAGGTAACACTTGATACCTTGTTTATCACAAAATAATATTTTTATTTATGTTTAAAAAGTATTGCGTTTTGATCAAAAAATATCACTATCACACCTTTGAGGTGGTGATACACAAGTTATTTTGTTACAATTTACAATTGGACAATAAATGGATTGCAAACTGTTCCAATGATTATGACACAGAGATACTAATAAAACAAAATATGTCAGTTGCATACTCAGATATTATTAATCAGAAAGAAAACGCACCTTTAATTTTTCACTTAGAAAACTTGGCAATTCGAAAATAATATTTGAAATGAGTAAAAAGAATATACCTGAATCCCCTGAAGAAGTTGATGCGCACAATAAGAGAGCAATAAAGAAACAATGCAATGAAGAAGCACGTCCTCGCCAGTCCATCAAACTCACCGTAAACCGCTCCCCAAGCAATGCTAGCCGCAGCCGGCGTTGCAATAAACATAGAGTACACAGGGTGTAGCTCCTTAGGCAGAGCCTCACTCGTCGGCAATCTTTGATACAATGTCACAAACACAACTAAATAATGAGCGAAACCGATCGCCCACAAGAACTTTCCCGCCTCGTGCCACCCCACCTTCGCCGCCAGAATCGCCCCCACAAAATTTCCGACCACCGAAAGATGCGACGAAGGGTTCGCCACCTTGCAGAGACGCCTTTTCCCTCCGGACAGCCACTGGCCGTAGACTTTGAGGTCGAGGAATATGATGGGGCCCATGAACGCGCACCACACGGACGGGTGCATTGTATCCGGTGCGATCTGCGAGGGCACGCCGATGGCTAAGAACATGCATACGACCCACGGGGCGAAAAAGAAGTTGACCCTCACGGGATGAAAGTATTCTCGTTTCACGGCTTCGAAGTAGAACACGCATTTGAGGGCGTAGGTGATGAAAACCGCGACGAGGACAGATAAGGCGAGTAGCCAGATCAATAGGTTGATGAGGGGTGTGATGTGGAGGAGTTTTGTGGCTTGGCTTGTGGATAGTGCGCGCCAAAGGATGGCTTGGCTGCTGAGGCCTAGGCAAATACCGAAGCAACCGATTGGGAAACGAAGGAGGAAGGGCCATTTTTCGTCCTTGGGTAGAAGTATGTCCTCGGAATCCTGCAAGAAAAAAAGGGGGACAAGTTAATTTTGTTTTCCTTCACAAACACAGACACAGACACAGACACAAAGTGTACCTTGACTTCGTCTAGTTCAGGGCCTCTGAGAGCAGCAAAGTATCTTCCAGCAGGAACACTTTTGTTAAGGAGGGACTCATCAAGCTGCCCTCCAGAGACATTATCATTATACTGGACATTATCTATCCCACTTTCCTTTCTCAAAGGCAACTTGGAGTTCTGCCTGACAAGACTAGATTTTGTCCTGAATATGCTGAAATCACCCTTCTTTCCTTCTCCACCAATTCTATGAGCAGATCCAAATCCTCCGAAACTTTTTCCACTTCTCGGCAGTGCTTTCATCCCCGTTTTTTCCGTCTCCGCATTGAGCACCGAAAATCCAGTTTCCAGGGAAACTTGCCTGCTGAAATTCTTGTTATAAGCTCTCTTTGTCTCTCTAACTTTGGTTGGTTTTTTGAAGTGTTTTTCTTGTTTTTCAGCCATTTCTGTGGGTTTATCTCCTTCTTCGTCATCATCTTCTTCTTCTTCTTCGCGCACTTCATGGATATCCACGAAATGTGTTCCGGGAGGTCTTCTTGAGGTTTCTCTCATTTCCATTTCAATTCCTATGTGATATCAATATTGTATTATGTTTGGATGCTGTTTAACAATGTATAGTAGAGTTAATAAATAGTGACATTTATAGATGTTTATTAAAGTGCAAATATCAATATTTCTTACGTAGTGTTACTTTTGGAAAAGGCTTCACAGGATCACGAGAATGCAGATTCAACTTTGCTTTAATTTGGTGGTGGTGGTTTATTTGGTATATTCAAACTCCAACCAACGCCTTTAGTAATTCAATTTATATATATTGGCAACAAATGGCCTCTTTGAAAGGCCATTTCTCGTGATCAGAGAGATAATAGGCCACCCGTGGTTCAAAATATGGCAACAGTTTTAGGCGCTAAATTGATTAACTAGCAAGACATGAATATTCATTTTAACATAGTTCTTAAATATCACGGGACTGAAAGAGAATAAGAAAACTGTTTTCCAAAATGTAGGAGATGTTGAAGTTGAACACTTGTGAGGCCAATTTTTGTATTGTTAATTTTTATGTATTTATATGTTTTAAATCAACCATCTACTTTTCTTATAGTAAGTCTGCTATGTGGTTGTCAATTTGGTGTGATAGCATAGTTTTCAATTAATAAACATTGATATTTTTAAGTTGAATCGTACTTTTCAAAACAACTATTTATATTATTTTGAAATTATGTATGTTCACCTCAAATATATGAATATGTACTTCAAAGTTATACCGCCATGCATTATGACAAAATCATTGAAATTCGTTCAATATTTAGCAAGGAATCACTATGAATTTCTGAAAGAAAAGTAGCTAGTTCATGACGAACTTATACAATCAAGGCGAGCTATATAAGATTTATATAAGTAAATGCGAGTTGAGGAGAATATGTGATATAAATTCAATAATCTTTTTTTTATATTACATCAATGAAAAGCACAACTATTTATAACAACACAACACACTAAAGTTTCCCTAGTTGTTACAGTACATCTGACAACGGCTAGCTATGATCGTGCGGCCAATAATGCTACAATACTATTTTACATTTGTAGAAGACTCGAGTGCACTAATATAGGGCTGATGTCATATGATGTTATATAAGCCCCATGCAGACCTCTCATGTTGAGACCTGTCAGGTCGGCACTCACTCGACATGAACCTATCAGGTCGACGCCCAGGCGACCTGATGTTATCAGGTCACCAAATAGTTTCGTGATCATGCGATCTGAATCCATCGGGTCGTTGTGACTTATATTGTCGTTTAACAATTTTCAACGGATATTACTGATCTCTTACACTAATAAGGTAATGAATATATTCTCGACAAAGCTGTCACTACGAAAAAAATCGCCAAACGAATTTCACAAAGGAGCGGCTGCCATCAACAATATCCATGGGCGCCGAGGGATATGCCTTGAATGGATAATGCCGACGGGCTCATTGACGGATATGAATCGTCGATGACAATACCGCCAATAATCTGTTTACAATGCGGAGCCAAGAAATTAGCAAGGGAAATGCTGACAACGACGACATTTTGTCCCGACGGAAGGTGGCAATCGGCGTGTATTTAAAATAAAATAAATAATTGTCGACGGCACTTAAGGTCGTCGGTGCCGTCGACAACAACCTTAATAGAGGTGTTGCGCCTCTATCGTAGACAGAAAGATAGAAGAGAAAGAAAATAGAGCAAGAGCGAGAGGGAGGGAGAGAGAGAAGAGGAAGACCACCACCACAACACTGCCTAGCCACCGCGCTGCCCCTGTTCGACAAACATCCACCACCACCACCAATCGCCCGCCACCACCCACATCCGCCAGCCTTCACATCAGAGTTTTTCTAGTTTATTTTGTTTTGTTTTGTTTCATTACAAAATAACGTTGTTTGCTGACGGGCGGATCCGTTAACAATTAATTTATTGTCGGGTACTACTTGTCGGCATTTTTGGCGTCAGTGAATTGATTGCTAACGAAATTAACGTACCCGTCAGCAAATGCTGACGACATGCTGACCAGTGGCGCCGGTCAGCAATTCCACCCATCAACATTTGCTGAATAATTGGGCAGGCTTAGCCCAGCCCGCCCCCAGCCCAACCAATCAATCCAGCCCGCGTCAATTTAACTCCCACATATGGTATGGGTGGGATTTGAACCCGCGACCTTTTGTAAATAGAGTAGCGGTGTTACCGTCTCGACAAGTCAATTACATGTGTGAGTTTATATATTTTTAATATATATTAGATATATAAACCAAGTTATAAATTATATTTATGATTAATTATATTATATATATAAATGTACATTGTATTTATAAAAAACAATATTATAAATATATATTTTTAAATATATATAATAAATATAATTATTTATAAATAATTATAAATATATATATGCTATAAATATGTATTGTATATATAATGATATATAATTATTACAAATATAAAATATTAGTTATAAATATATAATAAGTCTATTATATTTATAACTGTATATTTTAATTAAATTATATTTATAATTAATTAATTAATTATGTATTATATTATATTTATAAATGATTAACATAATTACATATTTCATTTTATAAATAATTAATTATATTATAAATAAATAATATTATTTTAAAATTTATTATTATTACAATATTATAACTTTATATTTTTATATTTATTTCATACCCCTTTAAATAATTATATATATATATATATATATATATATATATATATATATATATATATATATATATATAGGTCGCCAGCATTGTGTGTCAGCAAATTGATGACGGCTTGTTGCCCGTCAGCATTGTTTTGTTTTTTTAATATTGTTAACAGGTATAGGCCGTCAGCAAACCCCTCAGCATAGTGACCCGTCAGCAATCCATCAGTATATGCTGATGGCTTGTTGTCCGTCAACATTTTCCATCAGCATATCCCAATTCTTTTTTTTTTGTAGTGATTATTTTTTGTTTAACTGTTAAATTTTAATTATTTAGATAATTTTGGGTTTACTTCGAAAAGTAGATTTATCATTGGGCTTAATTATTGATTTATTCAAAACTAAGGTTCAATTTTAGTTTTTTAGGATTTAGAATTAAAGTTTAAATAATTGGGATTTTATTGTAATTAGTTAGATAATTGAAGTTGCTTTTGAAAATTGGGTAGTACAGGGTTTGAATAGAAATTATTTCAAAAATCAGGTTTAATTTAGGAGAAATTTAGAATTTTTTTTCAAATATTAGAGTTGTTTTCAAAAACTATGATTAATTTAGAGGTTAATTGAAAATTATTTCAAAATATTGGGTTGAATTAAAAGTATTTAGTTAATTAGGGTTACTTTCAAAAATTTGGATAATTAAGAGGTTTAATTGAGATTTTATGGTGAATTAGGAATTGTTTATGTATTTATGATTTATTATAGTTAGGTTTTTTTAAATGATATCTTGTTTTACTATTCCATGAGTTCATGCAATATTTTTGAATCATTTGTATACATGTTATTTATTTGTATGAATATTCGTGCATTTTGTGTTACGATTGTTTGTATTTGTGATTGGTTGGTGTTGTGATTATGTCTGCGATATGAATGTTGTGTAACATGCTAGATTATTGATGTTGTCGTTTACAAACCAACAAATTATGTTGGTAATTCATTGATTATCGACGGCTCATTAATGTTCTCTTTTCCACACTCAAACACCTTATCTTAGTGATAAGTAAGAAAATGTGCATCAAATAATTATTTAATCTTGTAGTTTTATGCGTTTAATTGTGTCGGAATTATATATTTTCCTAATTTTCTATTTATTTGGATGAATGTGCTCCGTATGATGACTTTTTTGTTTTTTTATTTGCAGTATTTCAGACTTTTAGTAGGTGGTGAAAGAAGTATTGAATCGCTCATTTCGATTTTGACGATATAACGCTTAAAACACACTAACAAATTGGTATTCGGTTCCCATACCAACTCAATTTTAAAGAGATTTGGCCCATTTGCTTATCGAGCCCGGGCATCAAAGGTTGCTTTAGTAATGTAGATATCTTGCTTTTATTGAGTTTTGTTGTAGTTTTTTGTGATATAATTAATATATTCACAATATTTATTATTAGTGATTTTGATGTACTCCTACTTTCATTTCATTATTTTTATTATTTTTTTTTTAAATCTCTTGAATGTAACTTTTGTACACCCGTTCTGGAAACCATATTTCTAGAAGGTATTTTTAATATTCGTTCTGAACAATAGACTTTATAGAAGGTAAGTTTTGAAATTCGTTCAGGAATATAAACATTTTAGAACGGATTCTTAAACCCGTTCTGAAAAATAGACTTTCTAAAACGGGTAACTAACCGTTCTAAAAAGTCAGACTTACTAGAACGGTTGTATCTAAAACGCTTCAATATCCATTCTAAAATGTCTTTTTTATCCGTTTTAGAATATATCTGCTTCATTAGTGAAAATTCCGAAAAGCAAAATTAAACCTAAACTACCTAATTTACCCTAAATAAAAAGTTGTCGAATAAAGTTGTAAGAATATAAAAGTTTAATTTGGCCTTTGGGCAAAATTCAAATATATAGTTCGTTACAATTACAAAATATCCCATTAATCAATTACAAAATATCCCATTAATCGATTACACTCACCGCCATGGATTACATATCATATAACAATTGGGCTTGGTCCATGGTATATGTAGTGTACCAGTTTAAGGGGCTCAGTTTGAAGATATCAATTATTATATAGTTATAGTTTAATTAATTTCAAAATCGAGTAAATTAAGAAATTGGATTGTTTAATCGATTTTAAAATTGAAAATATTATATATCTTGCTACTGATATGACCGATATTAAGAGGAAAATAAGAAAGGAAATTCGCAGAGGAGGTAAGATTAGGAGTTACATGGTTTTCTTTCCTATTGTTGGGAGGAGTCGGAATTTTAATTGGATTTAGATTCGAATTATCCCTTAGACCTCGTTGACAACAGTAAATAGAGGAGCATGAGCTTATAAATAGAGGATCATCCTCCTTATTCTTGACACCACAATCTCAAGAGAAAAGAGACGAAATTAACCATTAAGCAGGTTTCTGCCAAGGTTCTTTTACTTTTATTCTTTATTTTGATATAATTATTATTTGTACATCTTAATTACGGTTAACTATATGTTTTAGTTCATCTTAAAATCGCAAACTAGCGATTAATTGTGAATGCTTTCTTGCATATGCAGCTGATCGGTATTAATGGCGTCGCGAATTTTGTTGATCACGATGTTGGTTGCGGCACTTGTTGCTCCATCTTTGGCCACTAATTATGTGGTTGGAGATGACGTTGGATGGAGATTAGGTGTTAATTATTCTGCGTGGGCTGAAGGAAAAGATTTCCGTGTTGGTGACACTCTCGGTATGTGTTCATGCATGCGTCATTAATGCTACAATATATACTTTCTTAGTGTGTGTGTATATATATATGCTAGCTAATTCCAAGTTTAAAATTAAAAAAAAAACAAAAAAAAAACTCATACATTACATGGATTTTGGTTGTGTTTTGCAGTGTTCATGTACTATCCAGGAGCTCACAATGTTATGATGGTGAATGGAACTGATTTCCGAAAATGCGCCTCTTCAGATGTATCGGCCGTCCCTTTTACGAGCGGAAGTGACGTAATTCACCTTACCACCCCAGGAAGGAAAGGGTATATTTGTACTATTGGTGACCACTGCTCTGAAGGGATGAAGCTCGTCATCACTGTGTCCTCAGCTGCCGACGGCCCGCTTCCTGCCCCCTTCCCGGGATCGACGTCGAGTGCCGATCAAGTTTCTCCATTCAAATCTTGTGTGTGGATGATTGCATTCATGGCTGCGTTTAAGTTGATCATCAATAGGACTTGAGTAATTCTATGGAGGTTGTGTTTTAGATACATATGTTTATTTAGCAGTTGGGTCAGGTGTTTTACGATTTGTGTGAAATCGAGATTCTTCGAAACAAATACTAATTTGCCCTTGCATCTTATCGCATTAGGGCACCTCTTGGTTTTTAGGTTCATTTCGCAGCATTTTTTGTGTCTTATCTCAATTATTTTTGTTTTGTGGATTATGCAATGGTTTGTCTTATAGGTCGGCTCGTGGTCATTTCTTCCTAATTTTACTTCTTAGAATTCTGTATGGAAGGTTTTACAAGTAAAAAAAATCTAAAATGAGGACTAACAGAATTAATACAATGTATGTTAAACATAGTTAATTTGTAGTGTTATAATTATTTATTTGAATATATAAATATAGTATGTGATAGCATCCCTTAATTTACGATTGTTCCTATAAGTTAGGGATTGCTATATTTATTTAATTGATTCTTTCCTTGTATAGATATATGAGTGATTTCACTTGTGTGTATATAAATTGTATTACTCCGTTTGTAAATATTCATCATGAAAGAGAGGAATATTTCTCTACATGGTACTAGCCATTTAACACAAAAATCCTACTTTTCTTTCAACCGTCAGCCACCTCTTTCTACACGCCGACTTCTTCCCTCATGGCACCCTCCACGACAACCTCCTCTCCCTCTGATTCTTTGCCCTATGCTACTCTAAACCACATGCTCACCATCAAGCTTACCTCGACGAACTATTTATTGGGGAGAAGTCAGGTTTCCCCACTCCTTGTCGGACAAGGCTTGATTGCCCTTATCGATGGATCGCGTCCTGCCCCTCCGCCTGAAATCATCGCTGACGGAAAATCGGTACCCAACGCCGATTATCGGCCGTGGCGGTTCTTGGCAGAAACGTTCCCCTCAATGTCAAATCTGCCGCACTCAAGGACACTATGCAACCGTCTGCCCGGAGCGCTTCACTCAGCCGGCTCCTCCTTCCGCCAACATTGTCGAGGTCTTTTCTGCCTCCTGTCGGATATCTGACCCACCAACGTCTGATTGGTACTTGGACACCGGCGCTTCGTCACACATGACTCCTTCCCCTTCTACTTTGGAGTCGTCACTCCCTTATACAGGTTCGGACTCTGCCGTCGTTGGTAATGGAGCATTATTATCTATTTCTGCCATTGGATATTGTCACTTGAATGCCTCTATTAAATTGTCTGACGTTTTGGTTGTTCCGGGCTTGACTAAAAATTTGTTATCTGTCAGCAAATTAACTAGTGACTCACCCGTTGATGTTATTTTCACTAATGTTTGTTTTACGGTTCAACATCGGGTAACTCAGGACATTCTAGCTCGAGGCAGACGTAGACATGGTCTTTACATACTGGATAATGCTCATTTGGCTTTGGTTGCAGCTAATCGTCCTAAAGCATCATTTGAGTTATGGCACTCTCGACTTGGACATGTGTCTTTTGATGTTATTTCTTTTTTAAATAAATTAGGTAGATTTTCCGTTACTGCTTTGTTGCCTAAGCCGACAATTTGTGATTTGTGTGAGAAAGCTAAAAGTAAACGCCTGCCTTTTGTTTTCGACGATAAACGTTCTTTATCTGTTTTGGACATTGTTCATTGTGACTTGTGGGGCCCTGCTCCTATAACTTCGGATTCTGGTTTTCGGTATTACGTAATTTTCGTGGATGATTTTTCTCATTTTACTTGGCTTTATCCCATACGTCAGAAATTCGATTTTTATGATGTGATGATGTAATTTACTACTTTTGTTGAAAATCAGTTTTCTGCAAAGATCAAAACTTTTCACAGTGATGGGGGCACGGAATTCACAAGTAATAGACTACAGTCGTTCTTTTGTTCTAAGGGCATTCGCCATGTTTTCTCTTGTCCATATACCCTTGCTCAGAATGGCAGGGTTGAACGCAAGCATAGACATGTTACTGAGACTGGTCTGGCCATGCTATTTCATTCTCACACTCCGCTCAAATTTTGGGTTGATGCTTTTAGCAGTGCGGTTTACATCATCAATAGGTTACCTTCTAAGGTGCTCGGTGGCAAGTCGCCTTTTGAGCTGCTCTTCTCCACCCAGCCAAATTTTGCCAATTTTCATCCTTTTGGTTTTCGCGTTTATCCGTGTCTTCAAGATTACGCTACAAACAAGTTTGAACCTCGGAGCTTGGCTTGTGTTTTCTTGGGTTACAGCAGCTCTCATAAAGGGTTTCGTTGTTTCGATCCTATCACTTTCCGCGTTTATATATCTCGTCATGCTAATTTTGATGAGTTGTGCTTTCTATTCTCAAATTCTGTAAATAAGTCTGGGTCACCGGATCTTTCTATGTCTGAGTTTGTTGAACCAGCTGGTCTGTTACACTCTTCCGGATCACCTATCACACCTCCTCCTGACTTGTCGTCTGCGGGTCCTTGTGCTTTGTGTGAAGATGATAGTTCGCCTCCTCTACCTAGTTCCGACGTTGTTCCCTCATCGCAGCCCTTTGTTGATCAGGCTCCCCATTCTTCATCACCGCCTGCTGTCTTACCGGCTCCATCCCCTGCTCCGGTTGCATCTCACCATATGCAAACTAGGGCGAAGTCAGGTATATTTAAACCTAAGCATGCACTAATTATGCTCATACTGGTCTTTTTGATGCTCTTGTAGCCTCTACTGAACCCCGTGGTATTAAAACTGCTTTAAAACATCCACACTGGGTTGCTGATATGCATGAGAAGCTCTCTGCTCTTCGATCTAATCATACATGGGACCTGGTTCCTCGTCCTCCCAATACCAATGTTGTGGGATCTAAATGGGTCTTTCGCACAAAATTTTTGGTCGATGGTTCAGTTGATCGGTATAAGGCTAGTCTTGTTGCTCAGGGTTTCACTCAGCTTCCAGGACTTGATTATTCACATACTTTCAGCCCGGTGGTACGAGCATCTACAGTTCGCATAGTCCTCTCTATTGTTGTTCTTAACAATTGGCCTCTACACCAGTTAGATGTGAAAAATGCCTTCTTACATGGCGTCTTATCCAAACCTGTGTTCATGGAGCAACCTCCTAGCTTCTCGGATTCTCAGTTTCCAGATCACGTTTGTCGGTTAAGGAAAGCACTATATGGCCTCAAACAAGCTCCCCGGGATTAGTTTCAACGCCTAAGTGATTTTCTTCTGAGTATTGGCTTCACTTGCAGTCGCTCTGACTCATCCCTGTTCATTTATATTAGTGGGTCTTCCACAGTGTATCTTCTGGTGTATGTTGATGATTTCATTCTCACAGGAAATTCTCCGGCCTCCTTACAAGCCTTCATTTCTCGCCTTCGTCGGGAATTTTCCATCAAAGACATGGGCCGGCTCAGTTATTTTCTCGGTCTTGAAGTCACTTACACTCCTTCTGGCATCTTCCTAAATCAGGCCAAGTACGCTCGTGACATCCTTCAGCGCGCGGCTCTTGAGGACTCTAAACCAGTTTCAACCCCTTTGGTGGCGGGTTGCCAGCTATCCACGGATGGTCCCCTTTTTCACGACCCTACTTTATATCGATCGTTGGTCGGCGCCTTGCAATATCTTACCATCACACGTCTGGACTTGTCTTTTGCTGTTAATCTCGTCAGTCAGCATCTTCAGAATCCAACTCTTGATCACTTTCAAGCTGTGACGAGGATCCTTCGTTACGTCAAACACACACCATCTTTTGGTCTTTCGTTTACTCGAGCACCCTCGGTGTCTCTTATTGCTTATTCTGATGCTGATTGGGCTCGTTGTGCGGAGACCCGCCGCTCAACCTATGGCTACTCTATTTATCTTGTAGGTAACCTCGTCTCTTGGAGTGCCAAGAAGCAACCAACTGTCTCACGATCCAGCTGCAAATCGGAATATCGTGCCATGGCTGATGCTGCCTCTGAGATAGTGTGTGTCCTTCAACTTCTTCGGGAACTTCGTGTTCCCCTACCTTCTCCGCTGACTCTCTATTCTGACAACAGCTGTGCTCTTTTCTTGAGTCAGAATCCAAGTTCTCATCGTCGAGCCAAACATATTGATATAGATTTTCACTTTGTTCACGAACTTGTCTCTGCTGGTCGTCTTCAAACAAAGTTCATCTCTTCCGCCCTGCAAGTGGCGGATGTCTTCACCAAGGCTTTACATCGTCCTCTATTCGAGTTCTTTCGTCACAAGCTACGCGTTGGACCGCATCCCACGTCTTGCTTGAGGGGGAATGATAGCATCCCTTGATATACGATTGTTCCTATAAGTTAGGGATTGCTATATTTATTTAATTGATTCTTTCCTTGTATAGATATGGGAGAGATTTCACTTGTGTGTATATAAATTGTATTACTCTGTTTGTAATATTCATCAAGAAAGAGAGAATATTTCTCTACAGTATGCACGTATATTAAATCACTCGGTTCATAAATTGGTCATGTTATCGATCTCATGAAATATGCAAACAATATCTTCATTTATTTTAGGCCCTACATAATTATAAATAAATTAATTGATCGAATTTTTTTTGTGGGCTTGGATCGATAAAAAATGATACTAGGCATTGGACTGATACTGAATACGTCTTTTCATTTATTTTGGACTTTTGCAAGTTTGGTTATGTAAATGATTGTTTTAGGTGATAATTCTCGTAAAGTACAATTGCATCGATCTTATTTCCCAAATAATTAACTTTTGTTTTATACTCAAACATATAACTAGCAGTCAGAAAACCAGTCACGATTGGCTCAGATCTTAATAATCGAATTACGGTTCTCAATTTTTTGGAATCCAAGGTTGACTTGGTCTCACAAGGTTTTGATTTTTATTTTTTTTATTTTTTTTGGGGGGACAACACTCTTGTTAGGCCAATCCAACGGATTATTCTTTAGGCCAAAATTTTATATCAATACATTATAATAAAAAATCAATACATCAGAGTACAACAACCAATACATCATAGCACGGGTCAGAGCTTTATGAAAAACTAATAATTTACAATAAAAAATCAATACATCACAGTAAAAAAATCAATACATTATAATATCGGGTCAGATGGTCTAATGGGTCATGACTCGTTAATCTGGTCTAATACAAGTGTTGCCTTTTTTTTTTTTTGGTGGGGAATTTTGGCAGAGATGGTGATGGTTAGAATGGGCAAATGCGACCAAGGTTGAGACTTGGCCCAACCGTCTGTGGGTGGGGGCATGGGGCTCGATCCGAGATCGGCCAGGTCGAATTTATAAAAGTGATGATTGTAGTGTAAAATAATTTATAGTCTCATGATAATATCTAATCTGTGTGTGTGTGTATTTTAAATTAAAATACGCATTTGTTCCCATTTTATCCCCACCCCTCTCCCGAAATATTCTCGTCTCTCCAAATTAGTATAAAAATTATGTGTGAGAGAAAATCTTAGAATGAGAATGATTTTAGTCATTTGTTCTGCTTAGACTGCATGGAAAATGCCTTTTCCTCTTACTATTTAGTCTAACACAAGAACCTTGAGAAATATGTTTACTTACCTTGAAAAATATAGAATTTTTATTGCGCATGAACTGATTTAGCATGTCGATATACTATGGATATACTGCTACGATAACTTGTGATTGTATTGTTCACCCCACTTTTCTTTTCCCAATTTATATTTTCTTTTCTACTAACTAAAATTCTTTTCATGTTCTTTGCTTTTATAGCTGGTGATTCGAGAACTTAGAGGGGATATTTGTGCCTCTATTGGTGGTTCGTTGGGTGAGTTGTGAATGCAAGACTAGTAGGGTTTTAAGTTTTGGATGGATTTTGGAAAACTAATTTCATATTCTAGTTTGTATAATGCTTTCTTTCTACGATACGTGGTGATTGCAAGAGAGAGGTGTATAATAATTTGATGCTGATATGTGGTGTATTTCTGCATTACTTCTACGAATGCAAGAGTTTATAGGTTTTATGTATAAATTCTGATAACAAATATATATAATTATATTTTAAATTTCCTATTAGTTGCATTATGGTTTTGTAGGGGGATGACAACAATGCGTACTAAAGAACAAGTAAAAAAAACATCAACAAGATCTTCACACGCCAGTAAAGAAGAACAAAGATCTAAGGAAAGAAGAAGAAAGATTTGGTAAAAGAGAAGAAATCTCCAGCCCTGATTAAGGAGAATAAATAGCTTGAAAAAATATTTTGTATTAGTTTTTGTAAAAATAATGTATTGGTTTACGTACTATAATGTATTGAGTTTGTAATAAATGTATGGTTTTGTTATCCAATCACAAAAGTTATGAACTATGATGTTTTATCTAGTAGTAAGTATTTTTTGTTCTTGTTTTATTTTTTTGGTGATTGTGGAACAAATGTGGGATCTTTTTGCTAGGTTTTTGGAATCGATGTGGTTTTTTTAACCTAATAACCTTTTGTATTAGTTTTTTTATAATAAGGTATTGATTTTTTGATAAAAAGTATTGGTGTTTCAAAATGAAAAATATTATTTGTTTGTCAAATATGAAGCACAAACATATCCAATTAGAACTTCAAATTTAGAAATCTGAGTCCCCATTTTTTGTAAATGCTTGACAAAATATTTTTGTATTAGTTTTTGTAAAAATAATGTATTGGTTTATGTATTATAATGTATTGCGTTTTTGTAATAAATGTATGATTTTGTTATACAATCACAAAATTTTTCCTATAATTAAGTAGTTGTTTATGTATTATAAGTTTATGTTATACAATCACAAAACTTTTTGTTATACAATGTATTTTATTTTCCAAACACACTCATATAACCAATACGACTGAACAGAAAGACCAATACGCTTGAATACAAAAACCAATACAATTATTAAATATAAGTAGGAAATACCATAAAGCATGAAGATAGCATCAAATAAATATCACACTATCAAAATACCAATTCACACCAGTCATTTTTTTTGTATTGAATATATAAAAGCTTACCATGATAAATATCGATTTTTCAGTAAAACATATTACACCAATAGACATCATTACCATTCCACACAAGAAAAAATCACCAGCAAAATAAGAACAACAAATATCATTATACTAAAATATCAAATCAAATACTATTAAACCGGCAAGATAATAATAATTATATACATAAAAATCATTACACTGACAAAATAATAACAATATACCTACAAAATAGCAACAACAAAACAATACTTTACAATAGAAAAACTAATGCGTTTGAGACAAAAAAAAACTCATAGTTTAGAGCAAACTATTTACACCAGCGAGGCAACATACTGAACACTAAAGAAATCAAATACTTTAAAAGATAGAAACTAATACCTTACATTAGAAAATCAAATACTATACAACAGAAAAATTATTAATTTGCAAATAGTGAAAATAATTTTTTTGTACTATTATTTTAAAATGATACACATTTATTTTCATTCAGTTTTTGGTCTGCATCTTACTCACCATCACTGTGTCGTGCTTTCAACCTCCATGGATAATTGGAAAAAAAAAAAAAAAAAGTCTGCATCTTACTCACCATCACTGTGTCGTGCTTTCAACCTCCATGGATAATTGGAAAAAAAAAAAAAAAAAAAAGCAAGAATATGACAATCAAAAATAATATTTGTTAATTAGATCCACAAATAAATTCCAATCATACTAAACCAGAGGTGCTGGATTGCTTAATTCCTTGAGAGGAACACACATAATTCTTTTTAATTATTATTTTATTATCATTCACCCTTGTTATTGTTTTCCGAACACTAAAACCAACTTGACGTGCATGGTCACAATACAAATCAATAGATGTCTTCAAAACTCTTCCTCTTTACACCAATAAGAGCACCTAAATATACAAAAAAGATGGAAATTATCAAAATGTAAAACAAATATTATTTAGAAATAGTATCATGCAATCAGAATAATTTCTTACCTTCATCATTCAACAAGATATTATTTATCAATTCATTATTAATGTTACTTTCACCTTCTTCATCACTAGAATCCTGAATTATCATAACTCCTGAACTGAATAACAAAATTAATCCTCCCAAAAGAAAATATCATGCAATCGCAATAATAATATATAGCACTTCAAAAATAACACATTATCGACTAATCACTCATAGATTAAGACAGGCCCCGACAATGCTTTACTGTGAAAGTTCCAACTTCATACAACAACAAAAATGCACGCACATCCCATGCATTAAGGACACCAATACATCACACCTCCAAAACATACTAGTTTAATAACTCATAGTTTAAGAACAGGGCCATGATATTTTTACTGTAAAAGTTTTGCCTATGGGGTACGAGATGTTTTACATCAATCACGATTGACATACAATAATCATCAAATGCTTTGGATGTGAACTCTCCAGCGTTATCAAGCCTTATAGACTTTATAGAATGATCGGGGTGGTGAGCCCTTAAACGTATAATTTGTGCTAGGAATTTGCAAATGCAGCATTTCGTCTGGACAATAGTGCGACATGGGACCAGCGTGTCGAAGCATCTACCAGAACCATAAAATATCTAAATGGTCCGCATTCTAAATGAATAGGTCCACAAATATCACCTTGGATTCTTTGCAAGAATGGAATGTTTTGCTTTGTATCTATAGCATAGGAAGGTCTCGATCCTGTTTTTGCTAAAGAGCAGGCTTTGAAAAATGAGTGATGTGCCTTTGAGATAGATATTGAGGCGGAGTGAGATGTAGGTAATGCATCTTGTGCTTCGGAAGTTATTAGCTGCACTTGTGCAGCAATAGTACTGACATTGGGCAGTGCATCGTATTTATATCTCACTTTATGAGTCACTCGAAAGAAAGGATGGCCGTGTGAGTTTTTCAAAGTACCGATCATCATGTCATGACCAGGATGTCCAAGACGGTCATGCCAAAGCCTGTATGAGTCAGTGTCACATAATTCGTTATTGGTGACGCCATAAGATTCAATAATGTGTATAGTAGTGAGGTATAACCCACTAGATTGACTCATTAGTTTCTTTAAAATGCGTTTTATTCCACATTCATTAGAGGTAATATATATATATATATATATATATATATATATATATATATATATATATATATATATATATATATATATATATTCATTTCCATTCTCACAGTGAGTTTCCAAGTGATAGCCGTTGGCACGGATATCTTCAAAACTCAACAAGGTTCGATTTGCTCTTGGTGCATATAGAGCCTCTGTGACTGTTATTATTGTGCCATTAGGCATCAAGAATTGAGCAGTTTCTCGCTCTTGGATTAGTTGGGATGTACCAATCATTATAGTCACAGATGAGTTATAGGGAATTAATTCAATAAACAATTATCTATTCCTTAAAATTGTGTGAGTAGTCCCACTATCAACTAAGCACTATATTTCACCGCGCGACATTCCTACAAGTAGAAGTGTTGATAGTGTCATGAAAAGAGTTAGAAGAATTTTTCTAATTCACTAGATTGTTGTGGACGATCTAGAATGATATACTTTTCATTCGAATATGTGGCTTTATGCGTAAGATGTATTTTTGCACACCTTGTTGCTATATTTGAACCAAACACATAGTTTTGTAAATAATAAATTTGAATATATTCAGTAATTTAGAATAAATTCCGAAATTATTAATAAACCAATCAAATAAATGTCTTGTCCAAAATAAAAATATTCAAAAATACCAAACTCCATAGTCTGAATAAAATGAGGCAATAACGCCTTCACAAATTTCTTGAAAAATAAGTAAATAGATAAAGTAGATCACTCAAAATCGGGAACATCAAGTGAATGAGCAAGGTCTTATTCCCATTGAAGTCCACAATCGTGAGGTTGAATCAGTGTCATGATCTCCATTTTTCACATAGTGAGTCTCTTATTCTTTAGACTCTCTAAGTTTCTTGTAGATGGATGCCACCTTATCACTTGCGCGACATTTGGTACCAATGCCCAGTGTCACTGCATCTATAGCAAGGTTCATTCCCAACTCTCTCTCGTTTCTTTGAAGGGTTCAGGTGTGGTGCCTTGGTTTTAGAACCACCAGGCCCAATGTTACCATGGCCACTTTGGGCGCTACCACCATCTTTGCGCCATACATGGGGAGAGCCTCCACGGCCTCTACCGCGGCCCCCATAGCCCCTGCCTCGTGGTGAATAATTACCATTTGAGGGAGATTAATATGTCCAGTACCCTTTTCTTTGGGGTTCTTTTCACTATTCGCTTGACCATAATTAGTCTCGTGAATTTTCTTTGTCCCGGCAGGTGTAACATTGTTGTTCAAGAGAACCTGATCATGCCTCTCAGCTACTTGCAGCATATTAATCAACTTATTAGAAGTTATAATTCTTTTGTTATCATACTCGAGTCTATACTGGTTCGCTAGTATAAGTGCTGAAGTAGAAGAAGTGGATAGAGTTTGTTTATATCATATCATCTTCCGTGATTTGCTTTCCACAGAAGCTAAACGTGCTTTTAAGCGCAACATGTCCTTGTTGAAGTCGTTAACCCTTTTATAGTCAAGTAGGCGGATTTCATTCCACTTAACGGCCAGTTCTGAAAGTAAAGTGTCATGTATGTTTTCAAAACGACACTTGAAAGCATCTCACAGTTCTTTGGGTGTCTTCAACTGAAGGTACTCCCAGCATATGCTTTGGTCAATATGACGCCGCAAAAACATTAGGGCATTTGCTTTAATTTTATCAAACGGTTCTTTGTCTGTTGGATCGGTAGATGGTATGATCGTGGATGTAAAATCCTTTCCCATGAAAGTAGTTTCCAAATCAGAAACCCAACGATGGTACTCAATTCCATTTGAGTCCAATATTTCAAATTCGGGACGAGTGGATTCAACCATCTGTAATAAAATAAGATTGGAGATCTATGAATTACATAATTGTAACGATGTACAAATTTTTTTTCAAGAATATGAATTAGATTTTAAGATTATAGGCCACATATCACGTTTTTCGATACTTTGTGAAAATACTTTTATCACGACTTATATTGCTCATGAATTTTCGTTATTACGAGAATGCACACACAAACATTATTAAATTATTTACTAGGATAATAATAATAATAATAATAATAATAATAATCACATATGATTCATTTAAAAGATTTTAATTTAGTAATTAAAAGCAACAGATAAAAAACGAAACGTGAAATTTACACAAGAAAAACAAGCAGCATAGTGGTAGAAGGTTGTTGTTCTTTTCAACAAAGCACATGCCTACCCAGAGAGATATATTGATATATACTCTAACAGATATATATAATATACTCGAACAGATTTTTTTTTTTTTGTTGTTGTTGTTTTTGTTTTCAACAAAGCACACGCCTAGCAGATAACGCCTACGCAGAAATAACGCAGACAAAACATAATCAGAACCCAGAACTACAATATATATTATGCAGACAGAACATCAATATATACTACGCAGTAGATGAATATATACAACAGATTAAGATCAACGTGCGGAAATTCACAGCAGATGAATTCCAATATATATAAAAATGATCAGCAGATGAAAACAGATCAGATAATAACAGATCCAATATACATATAACAACGTGCGAAAATTCACAGAAATTCATAGTAGATGAATTCCAATATATATACAAAAAGATGAATTACGTGAACTCCAATATACAGAAGAACCCAAAAATCATCATAAAATGTGTAATTCCTTTTAACACTAGAGAAATCTTCCTTGTTTCAATATTTCATTTGCGCTAAGAATGTTCTTAAATATCAAACTATCCAAGATTATGTAACGTGAAATATCAAAATATCCAAAATTATGTATGAACATTACATGACTAAAATTATTATTTTTTACTTAAAGAATTACTGTCAATGATGAAATTACATCAAGAAGTAAACTAAAATTGCCATGCCCCAAACTTACACGAATAAAGTTGCAATTTAGTCGTCAATGATGAACAATTCATATCTACTCGTCCAAAGATTTTTATTCTGAGTAGGTCTTCTTTCTATACCAATTATTGTTGGTGTAATGCATTCACTCTTTGTTAATATTAAAGCATTACTTATATTTTGAATAAAGAATTATCACTTGTTCTGACAAGTACTTATGAATTTAAAAATATTAATTTGTATTTTAAATAAAAACAATCTATTTATATTTGAGAATTATCATTTTCACTTTAAATGTATCACCTTTGCAATTGACATTTTAAATTATTGTATATATATATATATATATATATTATTTTATAATATAATATATACGAATGACAATTTTTTGTGCAAAAGTGATAATTTTAATTCGCACACCAATAGTATCACACAGGAGTATTTTTACTAATTCAATACTATCTAGACAAAATTAAACTTCTAAAAGAATAAAAGTATTTTTAATATTGTCACTTTTAGTTATAAGAATGTCACTTTTGCCTAATAAGTATTTTTACTATCAAAGTTGTATTAGTGATTTGTATAAAATTATTTGTTAAATAGTTGAGAGTTATAGTCAATTCGAGTGTGCAAATGACTAATAAGTACATCAACAAAATTAATTGTTGAGTAATTTTTGTGTTAATAATATAAAATTATATGATGAGTATAATGAATAACTAAAATAATATTTAAAAAAAATATTAGTTATTATTTGAAATTACTAAATATATGTTTTCTCGAGTTTCTTAATAATTTTATGTTAATAAATAAATATCACTAATAGTTAATCAACAAATTAGTTTTTAATTATTTATATTTAAAATTAACTATACATATGTTTTCTTATACTTTGAAGACAAGATTGTAATTTCAACTCACTTCCCAATCCTCTGTTCTCAAAACTCTTATATGAAACCTTTTTCAAAATAAATTTTTTGGAACTCATTCAAATATCTATTTGTCAAACAATTAAATTAGAGAATTTAACTAGTTTTCCTTTAAATTTGGTTAAACCCTGTATGTAGTTTATGTACAACCTCTAACTTCCGAACTCCTCATGTGTTTCGTTTTTATTATTTCCTTTTATTTATTTACAATTTGCACAAACCACCCTTGATTTATTTGATTGTTTTAATTTTATTGGTAACAATAAGCGTATTAGGTACTTGCTAATCTTTCGCGTTCTAAACCATACGCACTATCTAAATTCCAACAAAATTAACCAAATAAAAGGATTTTCGAATTTGTCCTTTCGGGTCCTAGGTACAACTGGCCTTTGATGGATTCTTGTGATTTGTGGTTGACAACAGAAAAGACAGAAAAAAGGAAGCTTCGGCCAATGGTGGACTATATGTATTTGCTTGGTACCTAAATGAAAGGCAGATAGATACTTTGGGATATCAATTGCTCCTGATAACCATACAAATTACAATTGGCTTGGATTTCAACTATGCTTTTTGATAGATGAATCCAATGAATATTGCAGAACACTAACACTATTTCTTGTTATGCCACGAATCCTCTGCAGTATCTTCCCTTTATAGAATCACCTTTTCATAGTCCTTAGACTCGCTCGTATACAATTTTATGACTACCAATATTTTAGATCTATATGTTGCTAAAACTTTTCGGTATATCAACACGATCATTTTCGGGGGAAAAGTTTTTTTTTCTCCTAAACTCCACTTAACTTGTTATTTTATTATTTATTTATTTTTAATTTATATACTTTTTCTCCTGAACTGTACAATTTTTTACACTTTACTCTTTGATATATTTTCCGGCAGAAATTATTTACAAAGGAAAGTTTCGCGCATTGAAGGTCAATATATTTTCCGGCAGAAATTATTAACTGTTTATGTGATTTTGTAATATATTTATTAACAAATGTTCATAAAACACTTGTACATAGCAAAAGCTGAAATTGCAATATGAATCATCATCGAGAATGTATTTTTATATTCTATATATTGTATCTAATGTTATTTTCTAATACATTTATAGGATAATTCACATTTATCACATATGCAATGTATCTAATAATTTTAATTAAATTATTTATTTTAACCGAATGTAACTTGTAATATATTGATTGATCCATGATATTCCCTCCGTCCCAAAAAAATAGTCCACAAACATAGTCCAATTACATTTAACATATCATTATATTTTCATTTTCACACATACCCTTAATTAATATTTTTGAACACTAATTTTTTACATGGTAAATTGAAAAAATTCAAGAAGTGTATAATTAAACACTAACTAAATTAATTACTTAACTATATAAACTACCAATTTATTAACTGCAAAACTATCAATATTCTGCAATCCATACGTGAGCTTTGCAAGTGACGGGAAATAAAGTGAGAGGGCAAAGCTGTAAATCCCGAATTCTTAGAAAAGTCCAACAAAACTAATCATCACCAAAAAATGAAAACTAACCGCGCAAATTTCGTCATTATTCTTCTCATTGTGCAGAACTCCAAGGCTACTGCCAGAAAAATTAGAATAATCCATAGCATAAACATAAGCCACTCTTTTATTTCAGCTTCACTCACTCATTCAAGAAAAGTACAGTACACTCTGTCGCCGCCGTGTGGGGGATTGATACCCAATTACCATGATGTCGCCATGAGAAATCCCAGAAGCTCCACAACCACAAGCGGCGGCGGCGGCGGCGGCAGCGATGAGGGTGATTGTGCCCTTACAGGGAGTGGTGCAAGGCCACGGAGGGCTTTTCCTGGGCTCAGTTATCCCCTGCGCTCTCTTCTACTTCCTCCAGCTATACCTCAAGGGCCGCGGCGGCGGAGACGGCCGAACCCCTCATCCTCCACCGCCGGATGTAGAGAACCTTTTGCCGGAAAATTCTTCCTCTGGGATGATGAGGGTTCACTCGAGGTCTCTGATTTTTCCGAGGGGGTCGGGTGGGCCGACCCATGTGTCGTCTAGAGCTAATGCTGTTGCTAAACAGAGTGATGGGCCTTACTATCCGGGCTTGAAGCGGGTCGAGGAGGACCAATTTGATGAGGTGGATAACCCAAATGGTGTTATACAACTATGTTTGGCTGAGAACAGGGTGGGTTTTGTTTTGTAATTTTGAATGTTATAGGTATTTTGTTATTTTTATTTTATTTTGCTTTTTTAAGTACGAATCGATAATTGTGCATTTATACAATTTGTTGTGTGAGTTCTTAGGTTGGGATACGTTGAATCTTGATGTATTTATGTTAATTTTTCCCATGCATTGGTATAGTGAAGTAATTGCATCTTATATGAGCTTTTCGATCAATATTGAATTGATGATGTTCTCGATGTTAAATGTATCTTATATGACTGCATATTTATGTGAATTCTTATCTTCATCAATAAAATGTGTGTGTGTGTGCGCGCGCGCGTGTTTTCTTTATGGGCGGTGAAGGCAATAATAGCTTTTCTCGTGTTTGGTTGCATTTTCATCAATTTGAACTATGTTCTAATTTATTTTTTACCGTTTCCTAGTTGTTGTGGGATTTGGTTCAAGTCTGGGTAGCAGATCATGGTAGCGCATCAGTGATGGGCCTGGGATCGAGCGTAAGTGGGATCACTGCATATCAGCCATTTGATGGATTGATGGAGTTGAAAACAGTAAGTGTATCTATGCTTAGGGTCCTTGTTCATTTATCTTTTGAATTAAAACCAGTGCTAAAAAAAACTTACAGTTTACCGAAAAAATTTACAGATAGAAATCGCTTGTCACTAAATTTTAGAATTGCCAACAAAATAAAAAACATTTATTCCCTCAAATTATATTGACCAATTTCCAACAGATCACCAACAATTTTCCAATTTACACTCAGAAATACCATAAGTATTTAACGACAGTTTTGGATTTTGTTGGTACACATTTACCGACAACAATTTTACCTACAATTTATAGTTTTCTTAACATTTACCAATAGTTTTTATGTAGGTAAATTGCTTTGTTCTTTAAGTGAATTATATACTCCTTCAAATTGCACTGTTCAATTCAAATATTTTTTTTCCCTTATTTAATTGTTCACATTAATAATATGCTTCACTAGTATGTCTACTGCTTCTCTCTCTCTCTTTTTTTTTTTTTTGGTGTGTGTGTGTGTGTGTGTTTTGGGACTAAATGGGTTAGATGTCAATATTAGTATAAATTATGTGATCAAGTTAACTTCATAAGTGATGTGCTAATTATTCCAAAAGCAGGCTGTGGCAGGTTTCATGTCTCAAGTCATGGACAAACCCGTGCTTTTCAATCCGGCACAAATAGTACTCACAGCTGGCGCAGACCCCGCAATCGAGATTCTCATCTTCTCCCTGGCCGATCCAGGAAACGCGTTTCTTGTACCTTCACCACATTGTCCCGAGTACGATAGTGTTTTCAAATGGCGGACCGGAGTGGAGATCATATCCGTCCCTTGCCGCAGCACAGACGGCTTCGGTTTAACTATTTCCGCTCTCGACCGAGCCTTCAACCAAGCCAAGAAACGTGGCCTCAGGGTTCGTGGGATAATACTATCTAACCCTTCGAATCCCGTCGGCATTTCGTACAACCGCGAAACGCTCTACAGCTTTCTAGACTATGCCGAGGAGAAAAACATCCACGTCATCTCCAACGAATTATTAATCGGGTCGACTCATGGAAATGAAGAGTTTTTAAGCATGGCCGAAGTCATTAACACCGACGATTTCGATAGAAATCGAGTTCACATTGTTTATCGTCTGACAGAAATCGGGATAATATATACGTCTAACGAGAATGTTTTGTCTGCTTCCAAGAAACTAGCGAGGTTTTCATCGGTTTCGGTCCCGACACAGCGTTTACTTGTTTCCATGCTCTCGGATACGAAATTGGTTCAGCAAATGGTCGCATTAAGTAGAGAGAGGCTTCGGAGGATGTACGATGAGTTTGTGAAGGGGTTAAAGCAGTTAGGGATTGAGTGCGTGAAGAGCTGTGGGGGTTTGTATTGCTGGGCTGATATGAGCGGACTAATTCGTTCTTACAGTGAAAAAGGAGAGCTTGAGCTGTGGGATAAGTTGTTGAGTGTGGCTAAAATCAATGCACTTCCTGGGTCGTCTTGTCATTGTGTCGAACCGGGGTGGTTTGGGTTATGTTTTACCGCGGTTGGTGAAAAGGATATACCGTTAGTTATTCAGCGTATTCAGAAAGTTTCCGAATCATGTAAATCTCCGGCTTAAATTGTTTATCTACAAGACTCATTCTTTTTTGTGCATAATTTATTATGGATTATTATTATTATTATTAATGATATATATATATATAGTATTCTTGTTCAATCAGTTTGTATTTTGTGCCTGAATTAATTATTTATCATCCTTCGAGAAATATGGCTGGACTGCTGAATGAATGAGATGAAGTAAGCAATATTTTGTAAACAGGATAGAATTTATAGTAATAGTTCTGATCTTGATCATCATAAGGTCAATTGATTTATAACTATAAGGCTTTGCTGTAGTTATAACTATCTGCTCACTGTGTTACGGTTAATTAGATCCTGAAATATCTTGATAATCCATTAAGTTTATTATAGTAATAAATAACGGACAGATAAATTCTTGCTCCAAGTCATAGAAAATTAAACTGAAAAACAAGAAACAAACAGAACAATAACAAACAACTGAATATTTAATTAAATAAAATTATGAGTAAATCAGATTTTATTTTCGGAAATTTCTGTGCAGCATTTTTCAAAATACGATTTCTCACAATCGAACCGTTACATCAATTCAAAATTCGGATATATTATTCCAAAGATATGAAAGTTTAATTTGAACGGTGAAAATTTGAATATGAGGTTTGAAGAATTTGATAATGAATTTCGAATGGAGCTGATCCTGTTTCCCGAAACTGTCTGCCCAGTTTCTATTAAAAATTAAATCACACACTATCGGACCGTTGGATGAAACTGAATTTTGGATATAATGTTCAAAAGATATAGTGGTTAAATCTGTACGGTGGAGATCGGGTTTGAAGGTCTATGTCATCAGAAACATATGTCTGACAAACCTATTATAAAAACAAAATTAGGAAAGAATCGTGTCTTTCCTCCAAGGTAACTCGAATTACCTATTAGTTTATTAAATATAAATAATAAATATTTGTTTCTATGAATATATAGCATGGTATGTGTTATTGTGCATTCTTATACAAAGTATGTGTTGAGGATTTTATTCTTGGGAATAATTCCTTATTTAGTTGTTTGCCTTTCTTAGGCTCAAAATAAATTAGGGAACTAGATTTAGAACTTTATTTGTTTTCTAGTTTATGATTAGAACTTTAATTAGTTTCCTAAATTTTATTTAGAATTTATTTTCCTTGTGTATCAAGACTAAGACTTTAGGACTTGTCTATTTAAGACAACACAAAAACACAAGACAAATTAATCTTTGCCACAACCAAGAGACGCACGGAATTCTGAGACAGAAGACGCAAGAGCAAGACGAAGAACACGAAGAACTACTTGGAGCCATTGTTGGATATTGACAAGTTATTTGAAATTGCGTGACCAACGGAGAAGAGCTTGATCAACCTAGGCGACAAGTATTTAGTATCATGTGTTTTGATACTTTAGTTTTCATATATTACTTAATATTTTTGTATTGATCGCAAAACGAGAAAGTAATATAGTTTTCGGGTTTGTACACCCAAGTTCACAAGTACTTTTACTTGTAAACTGAATTTGTTATATCGTATTCTTAAGTTTTTATTTCCGCTGCATAATTTTTATTTTACTCTGGTCGATGTTGGTAGTCAGTGTTGTTTAACATTGATAACAACGTCGTAAATTTGAGACTTATTTTTAAAACCATACACCTTCAAATTCTACAAATGGCATCTAGAGCGGGTTACTTAACCTTTTAAGTACTGATCCTTATTTGTCTAGGTACTATGGATGCAAATACTATTGATTATCTTGAAGAGTACGAGCAGTTGAGTGTTGACCATAAACAACTGTTTGTCAGTTGGGGAAAACAGGTAATCAAGGTCAAGGATCTTAAGATCGAGGTGGCTAAACTGACTCAGGAAAAGGATGACCAACTAAATATAATTATCCGATTAGAGTCATCCCTCGCCAAAAAGGATGATGAGTTAGAACGAGTAAAGACCGAGTTGAAGAAGGTCCAAGAAGCCCTCATAAACCTCAACAAGGGCAAGGCCAAGGTGGATGAGGTTCTGGAATCGAGTATCCCGAATTGTTCAAAACATGGAATTGGATACAAGCATGTTCAAAAGCCAATTTCAAGTCAAAAGGTGAAGTCGACCAAACGCCACAAGAGGAGAAGAAGACAATACTTGTGTCATCACTGTGGTGAACCAGGTCACATACGACCATACTGCTGGAAGCTTGTTGGCAAGCAAACTCATTTTAAAAGGTCAAAGCTGACTGCTGAATCCAATGCTGGTTTCCTGAAAACCAACACCAAAACCAACACCAGGTTAAAAAAGGTTTAGATCAAGAAAAATAATATCAAGTGTAACATGATCAGTACCTCCCTGAAATCCCACGTCCCTGGAGCCTGGTACTTCGACAGTGGATGATCTAAGCACATGACCGGCTCAAAAGATCTCCTCTCGAATATTGTCAAGTTTCAAGGAGGAAAGATTAAGTATGGTGGAGGTGCAAATGGCCAAATCATTGGCCAAGGAACCCTTCATGTACCTAGTGTTGCAAAGATTGAGAACGTATTGCTGGTTAAAGGTTTAACGGCGAACTTGATAAGTATTAGCCAACTGTGCGATGCTGGTTTCAATGTCAAGTTCACTCATGAAAGATGTGAAGTTTATGACGAAGGCAATGCATGTATTCTCATTGGTCAGAGGACCTCAGATAATTGTTATCAAATCAATGGTGATGTGTTCTACAAGCTGTCTCAATTGAGTGATGTCGAGGTGTGGCATCAAAAGCTCGGACATGTTAATTACAAGATGATGGAGAGAGATTGGTCAAGAAGGATACTGTGATCGGGCTACCTAAACTCAACACTAAAACTGTTCCTGTTTGCGAGGCGTGCCAGAAAGGAAAGCAGGTCAGGGTGCCACATCCAATAGTACAAAGACTCACTATCTCATATTGTTTCGAACTCCTTCATATGGACCTTTTGGGACCACTTGAAGTTGAGAGTCTTGGTGGTAAAAGGTATGTTCTTGTGATAGTAGATGATTTTTCTCGTTTTACTTGGGTAGAATTTTTAAAAGAAAATTTTGAGGCTTTCGAAACATTTAAAAAACTTACAGAAAGGTTGTATGTGCAATTTGGTGTGAATATTGGTAGGATTAGGTCTGATCATGGAAAAGAATTTGAGAATGCATCATTTTCAAAATATTGTTCAAAAGTTGGTATAACTCATGAGTTTTCTTCACCCATCATCCCCCAACAAAATAGGATAGTCGAACGCAAAAATAGATCTCTCGTAAAAATAACTAGGACTATGCTTATTTCAAATGGGGTTGCTAAACATTTTTGGGTAAAAGCAATGAACACTGCATGCCATATAATTAATGAGTGGTGAGTGGTTTTGATGGGGTTGCTAAACGTTTTCGGTTAACGTCAAGTTTGATGATTTGATGAGTGATTTTAAACCTGCCGAGGATAATGATCTGGTTTATGATCAAAATCCTCAAGATAATGTCACACTTCCTGTAGATGAAAGTGCAGGTATTGAAAACGGAGATGCAGGTGCTGAAACCAGGGAATTGAGTGATGTTCGTACCAATGTTGGTTTTGGGAACACAACATCCAAACCAACATCAACTCCAGCCGCCGCAGAATCAGATTCTGATCCGAGTGTGAAAAGGCCAGCTGAACCCATTGATTTACATCAGAGAAATATTCCCTCAATAATTCAGAAGAATCATCCTATGAGCCAAATCATTGGAGATCTCGATGAAAGAACTACAAGAAAGCGACAAATAAATTTTAAAGAGATGGTAAAATTTGTTTGCTTGTTTACTAATTGTTCTAAGACTCGAGAATCTTTTTCTCTTTCCAAAACAGAGCCCAAGCGAGTAGAGGATGCTCTTAAAGACGAGTATATTTTAGCTGGAAGTGCTTGTACACAGTTATTGTGGATAAACCAAATGATAGAGGACTACGGTCTACATAGAAGAACATTGACTGTGTTCTGTGATAATTCCAGTGCCATTGATATCTCAAAAAATCCGGTCCAGCTTTCTCGAATCAAACATATTGACATAAGGTACCACTTTATTCGAGACTTGGTTGAGACGAAGATAGTTAGCCTTGAGCATATAGGACAGACAAACAGCTTGCTGACATCTTCACTAAGGCATTAGATTTCGAGACCTTCTCTCATTTGAGAAGAGATCTCGGTATGTGCATTGTCTGAACCAATGTTGGTTTGTGATGTTGTGACACCCAATATCAACATCAGTTACAACATCTGTATACTTTTGCGTGCATTTTTATCTTTCTTTTCATACATAATCCTAATGCATTGAGTTTGATTGAAAGTGCAATAAGGTCCTGTGTTGCAATAAAAGTGATGGACAAAAGAACCAACCTCTTCAATTAGGTGATTGTGGGATTTGCCCGCAGAAACTGGTTTTTCTCCCAGGTCCAAAAATAAGAGGTTTTTAACAGCAATTGCTGAAGATTAAAATATTCAATTCCCTTCAAGGATGAAGAAAATCTGGATACAAAATGATCCAATCTTTAAATATCACCTTCTTGAGAGATCTTGACGTAGTCATTAACTTGGGTTAAGGGGTAAGTTCCCATTGACTTCACCTAAGGCAATGTTGGTTTATAATTTTATCAGTAATAAAAAGCAACATTGGATCAAGTCACTGAAATCTTAATTTGTTTTTGTATATTCTTTTAGGGCATGATTTTTTAGGCATCCCGTAGGACATTCATACTTTGTGAAGATGCCATCTTGCTGTGCAAACTGTTGCTTATATTTTTGTCTTTCTTGAATTCTCTTAATTCTTGTTTTGAATCTTGCTAACCAAGTGTTTCAATGGTGTTATAATCAGAGGATTGGACAGGTAATAAGAGGTTAATTTGGCGAGTGAAAGATTGCTTTGCAAAGAATTTGTTCAACTATGGTGATGGTTTATAAAAATCTAGCTCTATCTCGGTTCTCTAAGTAGTTGAGATTTGTGGTTTTTATTTCCAAAATTGGGATGATGGAGTAGTTGAGTTGAGATCGTGTGTCTTATTTTGAAAAAGAAAATTTTGGGTTTTAAAATTGGTAGTGGGGGGTTACTTTTTTCAGTTTATTCTTTATTTACCCGTTTCCTTCCATACTTCGGTCTTCTTTACCCAAATTGACAAAGTTAAGGTTTTTACTTCTTCTTTCTCCAAATTTTACTGCCTATGACACTCGATTTTTTGTTTGTAGTTGTTTTTAGTCTCTTGCAGATTGTCGAATTCACCATCACCCAGCAAAACTCCGGAAACAGACTGTGCGTCTATCTAAAAAAAAAATTCCACCCAAATAGAGAAAAGAAGAAGTCCAAATCTTCCGTGTCAGCTCATGTTGGTTCTGATGTTGTGTCACCGAAAACAACATCCCCTGCAGACAATCCTGCCTCCTCTTCAAGCTTCGATTCTGACAATGTTCCATCTGCCAGTGCACCGATGTCAACATTTACCTCCGACCACTCTGCTAGCTCTGATGAGGCTCTGTCTCAAGTCGTCGAGATTGAAGACATGGAACTAATCTCCACGAGGTTCTTGACGAGTGAAGTTGAAGAGCTGTTCTTGGAATTTTAAAATTGAGGCATGATTGCTGAGCACCAAAATCTGGTTACCTTCTTTAGGAACCTAGGCGCCTCTTCGAGCTGGTGTCATGTCTGATGTTGGTTCTGGTATTCCCAACATCAGTATCAACATGGTTCATTTTTATTCTCCATTTGTCCGAGCCCAGATTACTTTGTTTGATAACCAGAATGTACAGCACCAGGCGCTTCGGGACTCGTTTGTTGAGGTCCTTTTGCTTTCCGACCAAAAAGGGGGAGGAGAATGTAGAAGATGCTGTTGTGAATTCGTTTTTGTTTGTTTTAAACAATGGTTGCTTCATTTAGGGGGAGTTTCTAATTTAGGGGGAGCTTCTAATTCAGGGGGAGTTTTTAGTCTTTTAATTATTTTCATGCGTCTTGGGTATTTGTCCAGAAAGGCAAAAGGGGGAGATTGTTGAGGATTTTATTCTTGGGAATAATTTCTTATTTAGATGTTTTCCTTTCTTGGGCTCAAAATAAATTAGGGAACTAGATTTAGGACTTTATTTGTTTTCTAGTTTATGATTAGGACTTTAATTAGTTTTCTAGATTTTATTTAGGATTTATTTTCCTTGTGTATCAAGACTAGGACTTTAGGACTTGTCTATTTAAGACAACACAAGGACACGAGACAAATTAATCTTTGCCACAACCAAGAGACGCACGGAATTCTGAGACAGAAGACGCAAGGCAAAGACGCAAGAGCAAGATGAAGAACACGAAGAACTACTTGGAGCCATTGTTCGATATTGACAAGTTATTTGAAGTTGCGTGACCAACGGAGAAGAGCTTGATCAACCTAGGTGACAAGTATTTAGTATCATGTGTTTTGGTACTTTAGTTTTCATATATTACTTAATATTTTTGTATTGATCGCAAAACGAGAAAGTAATATAGTTTTCGGGTTTGTATACCCAAGTTCACAAGTACTTTTACTTGTGAACTGAATTTGTTATATCGTGTTCTTAAGTTTTTATTTCTGCTGCATAATTCTTATTTTACTCTGGTCGATGTTGGTAGTCAGTATTGTTTAACATTGATAACAACATCGTAAATTTGAGACTTATTTTTAAAACCATAGACCTTCAAATTCTGCAGTATGTATATGTATATATGATACGTATGATTATATGCATATGATGTTATGTAGAATATTGACAAACATGAAATTTTGCAATACTTTAATTACATTCATAGAGTACATAATATATTATTACTTATGATTTTAGATGATTTCTTATTTAGAAATCGTAAATAAAGTTATTTACATGATTAGATCAGAGATTGATCATGATTTTGCCAATATGTTTAGTTAATCATGAATTTCGATGAATTGATAGATTCATGTATGTTGGTAATTCTCGATGAATTGATAGATTCATGTGTATGTTGGTAATTCTCTTCAAGTTGATTTTATAATCTACTTTCAATGTATGAATTATTGATTGTACATTTGCATATTTTTATGATAATGAAAGTTCATGAACGATGAAGAATTGTATAAATAAGTCTTGTGAAAAAGTATACTCACATAATATCAAAGAAAGAGTATGACATATATACTTCAAATTCATTATCTAAAGAAATTGATTGAACTAACTCAACCTAAATACAAAATAACATACTCAAAAAAATTTGAGTACTACCATCATTGGTTTGATGCGGAAACTAGAAGAACTACAATTCCACAATAATATCATCCACCAACCCTGACTGGCTAAACCCGTCTGATAAAGAATCGTGAAACTAAGTCAAAGTCAATTATCTAATGAATTTGAGTCTCATATTGACCCCCAAATCAAATATTGGAAGTATATTTAGTTACAAAATTTCAATAAATTTTGGGATGTGCTCTAAATGAATATTTTGAAAATTTTATGAAATACTACTTCCAAGCCTAAGAATTTAGTGAAAAGAGATTTGTTTGCTTGCTCAAAAGGGTCAATGACTTTGATATGTTGCGATTAAAAATATGTCTTACCATATGTGAAAAGAAAAGTCACTTTAGATGACAATAAGTAATTGAGAGATACGATCTCACAATATTTTTTTTTTCCACTTGAGCAAACATACTGACGCACTTGTATAATTATGATAATAAGTCATTGAGAGACATGACATTATTTTTCATAATACCAATGTTAGACCTCTAGATAAGGAAATTTCTTGAGGCTAACTAGGATCGATATGAATAGTGGAAATAACCTCAAAGTAAAGGGGAAGAGACATGTTGGTCCCTACCTATGTGGGAAGAATGAACCACAAGGTTAGATATATAAGAGTTCGTGATATTTATTGATCGTTGTAGATGTCATGGAGGTTCTAGAAATAACATTGTTTAGTCAATGGATATCCTCTATTTTGATTGATGAAATTTGTTTGTTTCTTACTTTACAAAGAACTTGTTAAAGTATAATCGATCATTCATATTAGACTATATTGTATTTGGTCTTAAAGTTTATTTTGAGTTAGATTTATGTGATGTGGCTTAATTTACTTATTTTTGGCTTATTGGTAAATCTTACATTTTATTCTAAAGTATTTAATGTAATTGAGTTTATTTACCACAAATTCACATACAAGGTTCATGAGTAAACTATTAGATATAATGTAACATATCTAACAAATAATGTAAAATATTAGAATGAAAAGTATTTTGTTCAAATATCTATGAAGAATAAGTTTGATATTATTCATGTTGATGATTATCATTAAGAAGTACATTATGAGAATGGAACTATACCTTTAATTTATGTGGAAGAAAACACGTTTTAGAGTCAATCTAGTAATTTTACATTACTACTTTTTGATTATTAATCATAAGATATGACCAACAAAGAACTTTTGGACACGACTCATTCAAGTTTTAACACGACTGGCATGGATTCCTTGGGTGTCGTGATATGATGGTCCATATTATAAGAAATTAATATTGACATCTTTTATTTTGAGTGAAACACAAAATGAGATAGAAATTTGATACACAGTATAGTGTCGAACTAATATTGTTCGATTACAGTTAGTGCTATCTAAAGTACCAGGAGCACTACATACATTCATATCTCAAAGATACATCACTCATTTTTTCAAAACTTGTTCATTAGCAAAATTGTCTGATTGAGACCTGCATATGCTAAAGATACAAAGTATAATATTCCATTTTTATATTTGATAATTGGTGATACATGTGGACATAACCATTCTAAATGCGGATCATTCAAATATTCTTTATAGTTTTGGTCGATGTTTCGGCACGTATTGTGCATAAAAATGTTGCATTTGCAAAACTTCTAGCACATTTAGTATGATTGAGGACACACCACCCTTATAGAGCACTCAAATTCACAAGGCTAGAGAGTTTACATCAAAAGTATTCGATGTCAATTGCATTTTAATCAAGATCGATGTAATGCATCTTGTACCCTATATAATAAGGTCTCAAAGAAGACACCGTCGAAAAGAATATAGATGGTGATAAAGATATATTTTTGCGCACTCATATATTTGTCTACACAGGGTTATGCAATATTGCACGCAACTCTTACTTATTCATTTATGAACCCCTGTTAACCAGATATTTTGTGTACCAGTTGGTAACTGGATATAAGCCTGATAATTCATATCTACGCATATTTGATTACGCAGTATATGTGCCTATTGCGCCCCCACAGTGCATTCATATGGATTTCTAAAGACGATTAAGTATTTGTGTTGGATATGAATCTCCAACAGTCAATCCGCTATTTGAAACCTTTGACAGACGATCTCTTTATCGCTAAATTAGCGAATTTGTACTCAAATGAGACAATATTTCCATCGTTAGGGGGAGATAAGAAAAAGTATTTTCTAATAGAACGACAGGAATAGTTTCACACTATGTCTCATTATGATCTCCGCATTTCACAATGTAACGTGAAAGTAAAGTAAAGTGAACAATTGATATTCAAAGTATAGAAGACTCAATTTCTAAAGTGACGAGATCATATATATACTAGATGCAAATGTGTCTGCAAGGTTAGAAGTCCCCAAAACGGGCACAATATCGCAGATTAAGACATTGCAACCATACTTAATGGAGGTGTGGTTGAGGTCGTGACTCCCAAAAGGAACAGGGGGGGGTCACTTGGTTCGATCAATACTCGCCAAAGGAACAAAAGGGCATGTATGGCACAACTTCAATTGATCATCAATGAACATAATTTCTCTCATGAGATTATCTCTAGTTATACTTATGTCCATGAGTCATTATTGGAGGACGCTCCAATGTTTAATATGATTCCAGAGAATAAAGAAATCTCTATTTACTATGAGAGTTTATATAAGTTGATGGAAAGATTTTCCACACACATTGTGATATATACATTGTTGCTCAAGGAATATAGAGCACAATGGCATCGAACCACGCTCTATTGAAATGTCAATAAGTAGCAAATTGACCTAATTATAAAGAATCAATCCAGGTAGAAATAAATTCATTGACAACAAGACAGGTATTTGGTCTGGTAGTGCTAACCTCACCAAGTGTAAATCCTGTAGGACATAAACAAAGTTTTGTCGGAAAGCGCAATGAGAAAAACAAAGCCATGAGATGCAAATCTAGACTTGAAGCACAAAGTATTCTCATAACGCCCTGGAATTGACTATGAGGATATGTACTCCATCATAATGGATGTTATAATTCCAAAGAATGAGAATGCAACTTATACCTGTGGTTACATCATATCTCTATGGGGATCATGATTTAGAGATATATACGAAAGTGCTTGCAGGCCTTTCATTGCCAAGGCAAGTGACTCTAAACCACGGAGTGAATTTGCAATTAAATTAAAACACTCACTTTATAGATTGAAATAGTCCAGACGGATGTGGTATAACCGTCTAAGGGACTACTTTATTGAGAGAAGATAATCTATGCCCTTGCATATTTATAAAGAAAATAAGTTCCAAATTTGCAATTATAGTTGTATATGTCGATGATATGAACATAATATCCACTCTTAATGAAATAAGAGATATCGCAAGTTATTTGAAATTCTTAATTTGAGATAATGCATCATGGGGAAACTCGGTCATGTTAAGGCTTTAAACTAAAACCGAGTTTGTGGAATAGTAAATTCTACAGTTTGCATATATCCAAAAGATGATCAGGTGATTAAATATGGATAAGCGCAATATGCTAGCACTCCTATGATTGGTCAAGGTAAAGATATAAGGAAATATCAATTTTGTCAGTGGAATGATGAAGAACTGGTGGGATCTAAAATTCTCTACCTATGTACAATATGCGCATTATTGTATCATTACTAATACACTTGACCAAATATTACTTTCTCAAATTTTTTATCTTGATTTAACTCAAGAAAGCGAAATGTCACTGGAATGGAATCAAAATGTATTTTGATACCTAAAAGAAACCATTGACGCGAGTTTATTTTTCCCATTCATAAACATAATTGGGACTGTAGGTGGTCTTGTAATCCCTATAGAAAATGTTGAGTTTACTTCCTACTGTAAAACACCAAATAGTATCGTTGATGTTGGTTACTCATTCGATCCATGTAAAGAGATCATCATCATACATGTAGTATTTCATGATTATCAATGGTAAATGTTATGACCATTCATATATCTAATAATAGTGGCTTGAACTCTATCACTGAAGAAAATGTGATAATACGAGTAATATTACCACAACTCTTCTATAACCAACAATTATGAACTTTCTCAAGAGTAAAGTAAATCAAGAAAGTGGAGACTTTCAGAGCTCACTTGATAGATGTGTATATCATTTTCAAAGTTCTCTTGATAGATGTACATATCAAAGAGAGGTGTAGACTTTAGGGGGAGTCTCAACATAGGTGTATTGTACTATTTTTCCTTAGACCAAGTTTTATTTTTTCCATTGGGTTTTGTTACTTGGCACAGTTTTAACGATGTAACAATGAAACACCATTTTACCATTTGACTTGGCACAAGGGGGAGTGTTGAAGGAAAAACACAATTAGTTAAGTAACTGATGAAGGACAATTTAGGTATTTGTTATCTTTATATATTATGGAAACATGTATTTGATACCCTATATAAAGGGGGTCTTTCATGAATAAGAGAACCTTAATTTCTACGAAAATTGTGTATAGGGTATGGAGGCTTATTTGTTGATCACTCTCAATAGGTTAGAGTTTCATGCTGATAACGTGTAAAAGGAAAAACAGAAAATAAGAAGATACAAAAGAGACGATGTAGATGTAGAAATTAGGTTTCTCTTATTCATGAACGACTCCCTTCATATAGGGTATCAAATACATGTTTCCATAATATATAAAGATAACAAATACCTAAATTGTCCTTCATCAATTACTTATTGACGAAGGCACATAATTGTGTTTTTCTTTCAACAGAATGCTGAATGTTCATTGTATTTATTGAAAATTATTACTTTTATCTCAATATTATATGGTTTGTAGCTGAGTGGTGCTATTTATTTTTAACCGAATATTCATTAGTTTTTCAGTTGAAATTCAATGAGTATATAAGAAAATTAATATTCAGTGACAAACAAAAGTCCAATATCTTATAAAACTACATTAAAATTATATAGATAATGAATTTTCAGGTATGATTTTTCATAACTGAACTCTTATTTATAGAGAAACTCCCAATGAAATCGTAATTATATAATCTCGTTAAGGGCAAAATAATCATTCACACTATCAATAATAAATATATTTACTATGCACAATTAGTAAAGTGGTTGGAAATTTATAACACTCCCCTTGAATGACTATTTATATAAATGTCCGATGAAGCAGTTGAAGAAAAAGCCAATATGCGAAAAACTTCCAAACTACTGTAATAGAGCTTATGTCAATAATATACTGCTGTACCATGACGTTGATTAGGAAAATCTTGTGGGACAAAACCTGAGCAATGTGGAAGCGTAAAGTCGCTCCCTCTCGTACTAATCATTCATGTGTTGTCTCATTAAAACCTTATCAAGAAAGTCATGTGGGAAAAACTTGATCCAAGGAAAAATAGTACAACTACTCCTTCTGAATTCATATATTTGAGGAATTGTATTGATTTCTCTTTCAATCCTCATCATATTATGAATATGCCTCGTTAAAGCCACAGTGGGAAAGAAATCCTAATTAACAAAAAAGAGTGCATTATTCATGTTAATATACATCTTTACGTTACCTCGTTAAAAACCTTGTTAGGAAAACCCAGTTGGATAAAGTCTCGGTCAAGGAAAGAAGAGTGTAACACGTATTTTATATGTATGCTTTTTGCATCTCAAAATCCTTCCAGGATTTGTACGAGTATATCATATAGAAATATTTTTCATTTAGTTTCTCATAAATAAGAATTTTCAGATATCTCATATTCATCACGTAAGATAGTAGTGTGTCATATTCAGTGCTTACATACAATTGATACATTCAAACTCATATCTTTATTTCATCAAAACACATGTAAAAATATATATGTAGCTTTTATATCAGTTGTGATCAGACTGCCTCATTAAAAATCTTGTTTGAAAAAACCATTTGGGACAAAAACCACAACTAAGGAAAAGAATACACCGTATGAATTTATTTCACAACAATAAAATTGTTTCAAGTCGTTGCATGTATTAGTAATATATTCAAAACCTCTTTAGGAGTTCCAGTCTCATTCTTAATCAAGCCCACACATTACGGCTTTTATTATAAGGGCATATATATCAACAACGATATTTTTCGATGAATTTATTATCCTCATTATCAATAATAATTCGTAACCCTATTCTTTTATAGACACTTTTCAATTTCATATCATTCCCCATAACAACATAATTTATCGAGATATAGCATTACCATTCCTCTCCAAGATTTATACATAATAGTCATGTATACTCTTTGAGAGTATATGCCTCCTATTCCATTCATTTTGATATTTATGTTTGTGAAAATATTCTTTGAATAATATCAACACTTGTGGAGCTGTTTAATTTATCGAAGCATGTATGATAGGTATTATAGATCATTATCAATATTTATTATATCTCTTAACTTTCAAGTTCTTAATTTGATTGTGAGGATATAACATTATGCATTTTATAATTATTTTCAACTACCAATACTCTCTCTCATGCTGAGAAGAAATTGAAACCAAACTCATACAGCTTCCATGACAATAATTATATATATTATAAGTATTTAATTTAATAAGGGAGTTCATATTATTTTGCACTTTTTTATCGATACTGAAAATGAACTCGAGGACTCTTAATAGTTTATAAATTGATATATCACTTGTATGCGCATATCCGATTATTCTGTGATCTATTCAAATTATTGGGATATATTTTTACCTTTATCATCTGATTTGAGAATCGTACTCATACTGTAAGCAAATCACCTCGTAAACTTCTAGTTACGAGTCATGTACTCATTTGACTAATTAGTGGATGCATAAAATGTAGTAGCACACACGGATGGAGAGTAGGCCCATATATATATATATATATATATATATATATATATATATATATATATATATATATATACACTCGTACATTCTAAAATTATTAGGGATTCATTCCCAATTCTTGCTAGTGATAACTTTCCATTAATCAAGAACAGTTAACGAAGAATTCATCTGTTTCTTCGAATGAAATATCAATTTTAATAATTCTATATTAATTAGATCGATATAATCCAGTTATGTAAATTGATATTATTGAACACTTGTACCTGAAAGATTCTTATATATATTATGAAAATTACTTATGTCTAGTATGAGGTAATTATTTTAAACATAGATAATTTACCGACATATCACATCATCTTTCAGTGATATTTTAATTAAACCACTATTCAAATATAGCAAACACAATAGTGTAGATCGTACTCTTCATAGTACTGTTTACTATTCAAATGCAACAGCGTATTTCATACGCTTCATACCAGTCTATAAAATATCGAGATAATCACAAAATTCACATCAACAAAGGTCCAAATTTCTTAATGGATTCAATGCTCTTAAATCTTCGTAAATACTGCCATTTCTTCCAATAAGTATCTTAAAAAGAATTTATAAATCTCAACTCGAAAGATTGAGAATGATACTGAGTTATGACATCCCATAAGATATTCAATCGAAGCACAAGTTCAACTATCTAGTGAATTCTCACACTCATTTAAGTATATGTCAGGTATGGGTAGAAGTAATTTTGCAAAGAAATGTAGAGAAAAAAGATTAGGTGTATGATATAAATGTGGTCGACGGGATTGTAACACACGTGCAAATAAATGGGGTTCGTTTCCAAAACTTCAAGAAGATAAAATAGCATTCATCAAGGATGGTTTGACTAAGGAGTCTTCGGGTCATAATATCCAACAGATTCTTGAGACTCATCGATATGTGCATCGTGAGCAATTGCTTTGTGGGTCAAATATGAACGAGAACGATATAGTCTCGAAAAACTTATTTCAAAAGATCTTGTTTGTAAATCTAGTTTACCAAAATCGGTATAAGGTAAATAGAAAAATAATACAAATTAATGTATTTTTATTATTTTGTAAAGATAATTAATTTTTATTTGCCAACAAATAAGCGTTATTTCTTTAAGTAAGTAATATCTTATCTGTCGTTTTTTTTTTCGTGACAGTTAAAAAAATAGTGATATCATTTATGAGCTCGTAAATATCTTTCACCATTGTCAAAAAGTAAATAGTGAAATCTTTTATAATCTTGTGAAATTTTCTCTTTAAATACGGGGTCATAGATCATAAAGATGTATTGTTTACAAATATTAGAAAATTTAGTATAGAAAAAGATAGATGGAAGTTTCAGAATCTTCGCAAAGCGGTAACTTTTTTCTCATCCAATCAAAATAATATGTATTATTGGTGGGTCTGAATTGATAGGTCATATTCCATATATAGATATGATAATTCAATTTTTGAGAGAATTAGGGAAGGAACTATATGGAAGAACCAACTATAGGCTTTACAACAGTTACATCATATGCACGTTACTGAGGAATAGATGTGAGTATCATACCTTTTGATAGAGTTAAAACCAGCACTATCATGGATCCAGCTTGAATGAAGCTTCAAACAAAATATTTCCATGATTGTATGACTTACATGGTGAACAACGTGGATGCTTTCATCGTCCTTCCAGGTGGTTATGACACTTTAAATGAAATGTTTAATATTACTTCATGGTCAGAGTGTAAATTCCATACCAAACCTATATGCTCGTTAAATATTGACAATTTCTTTAATGGTTTGTTCAATTTTATATATCATATGTAGATCATAAATTTATTTCTCTTTCACCGAGGAAAATACGTATATCTGCCAACATAATTTCTAAACTACTTACAAAACTTCAAGCATATATTCTAGTTCAAGATTTCGTGAAAGTTAAAACTTGTCAGCCACAGACTCTCTATGTTAAGCGAAAAGAAGCCTAGATCCTTTAGATCTCTCATTGTAAACTATCGTGATTAGTAAAATGTGGTAGAGTTACGGAGTTAAATACTCTCCTGACGTACCCCACCACCTTCATGAGTTTAATAAATATTTTTGTATTTCAATGTTGAGTGTTTAGCGATTTTGATCTAATTTTAATATCTTCACTTTGATTGTTTCGTACTTCTCCTGGCTTAATAATAACAATATTTTGTCTTTATGCAAATATAGAGGTCTAGTAATTAATGATTATAATGTCAGTGATACATGCTTCTTCGAGAGAATGTCATTATAATGTCAATGTGATCTCGTATGATTCTTTCGAGTGATATATTTCTTTTATCAACATGAGATTTATTAAAAAATTATTTTCTTAAATTATCTATTGGTAGCTTCTAGTACCACTTGCTCCCATTTTATCCATCAATATCCAATAAGCGTGGAAAATAAATTTTATTTCAATCGACTGTTACTTCGGGAGCAGGATTCGAATAATTTATCACTTCTTTAGATTAGGATTTATCCAATCATGTGGTATAACCCACCACATTGGGAATATTATAATATTTAAAGTGAATAATTTAGATAACAAAAAGTAAATTATGTAATCAATAACTACTTATGTGGAAGTATGATCTGCATACTAAATGGTATCACCCATCACTTGTTGTATAAAATAATAAAATATGCAAAACCATCCATCTTGTGATAATTAAAGTCATTACATAGGAGGTATTGCAATATTTAAACAACATAAATTAAAATCAACAAAAAGTGTTATAACCCACCACCTGGACATTACAGTAAATAAAATACAGGAATTAAAATTACAAATATTGAACTGCTTCTCTAGAAGCAGGGTTGTCCACATTATACTGATGCATGATCAAGAATTATCAAATGGTCAAATTATCCATGGACGATTGGGATTCGGTCCAAATACTGACTACACTTCGACTTTATAGTTCTGAAGTTGTCCAATCCTCTTCTCAAGATATGACCATCACCAAGTAGTTGGTTGTATATCGAACCATCAATTGTCACCAGTCTCTAACAATTGTCGGCGGCAGTGCCGCCTGGCCACCGCAAGACAATATCCATATCTCTATATATAATAATTATAAACTAGATGATTGTACGTCAAATTATCGGTTGCCACCAATTGCTGTCAGTCGCTGGCGGCCAAGCCGCCTGGCAGGCTCGCGGTGCTACACATACATTTTGTAGAGTATAAATAGTATAACAATAAATATCCACAAGTCCAAGTATCAATGTGCAATTGTCCAAAATGATATATCATTAAACGAGTTATTATTTTGTATATCAATATTGGTCTCAAAATGATGTTCTCATTATACTGAATTTGATAATTTATGATTTTTATATTTAAGAAGAACTAAACTTGTGATTTAATAAATATAAATAATATTTTATTTCTTACCTTTTTTTATTTTTATTTGTTGGTCAAATGGCATTGAATGCATTTGCCCTCTTTCTTTCCTCTTCTTACTTTGTCACGTACACCATCACTTCTGATTGTTGATATGTCTTGAGTCTCTCGCTTCGGCGTGTTTGTATAAATATGGTCTATGAGATCAGTAATCTGTAATTCTAATCAATTAATAAAATTTGTTTTTCTCTCTGCCCGTGGACGTAGCCAATTTGATGAACCACGTAAATATGTGTCTTCTTTACGTTTTTTGTTTATTACTTTATAATCCTATTCATTCATAACAAACTGGTATCAGAGCGCCTGGTCAATTCGATCAGGGTATTTCTGCACCGTTAGGGGTTTTTTTTGCCAACCGAGAATGTCTGCTTTCAACGTAAAGGTTGACAAATTCACCGGGAGAAATAGTTTTGGATTATGGCAGATCAAGATGCGATCTCTGCTGAAGCAGCAGGGTCTGTGGGCGCCACTATCAGGAAACCTAAATCTAAGGATGTAGATGAAGAAGAGTGAAATACCCGAGAAGAAAAGGCCCACTCGACTATTATGCTATGTCTGTCTGACGATGTTATCATCGAGGTTGCTGATCAGGAAACTACCGCTGCTCTCTGGTTGAAGTTAGAGAGTCTCTACATGACGAAGTCTCTAACCAACAAGTTGCTCTTGAAGCAACGTCTGTTCCGTTTCTGCATGCAGGAAGGTACTCCCCTTCGTAATCATCTAGACAAATTAAACAAGATTTTACTAGATTTGCATAATATTGATGTTAAAGTAGAAGATGAGGACGCTGCTTTAATTTTTTTAGAATCTTTGCCTAAACCGTATGAGAATTTTTTTGAATCGTTTATTACTGGGAATGATACTCTGTCTCTGGAAGATGTTCGATCTGCCCTCCACAACAGAGAAGACCGTCAACAGGCAACTGGCTCTGCCACAAAAAATGAGGCATCGGGGTTGTTTGTCATAGGTAAAGAAAAAGGAAGACTTGGGAAGAAAACTGGGAAGCCGAATCTGAAAGGTTTAAAAGGTCCTAAACCCGAAGACATCTTCAATTACTGTAAAGAATCAGGGCACTAGAAGAATGATTGTCCTAAAAAGAAGAGGAAGCGGGAGAAGAAAGGAGGTGTCGGCGGTTCTGCAGCTGTGGCAGAAACTGATACTAATTATGAAGAAGATCTGGCTTTGGTTGCTGCTAGACAGTCTCATCGTAATTATGTGTGATTTCTTGATTCTGGGGCATCGTACTATATTTGTTCTAACAGGGAGTTCTTCTTGACCTATGAGCAGATAGATGGAGGAAATATTTCCATGGCAAATCTGCAAAGTGGTTGGAATTGGCTCAGTCAGGATAAGGACAAATGATGGGGTATTTTGCACCTTAAATGAAGTCAGGCATGTACCACAGATGACGAGGAATCTAATATCATTGAGTCTTCTTGACAGCAAGGGTTTCAGTTTCAAAGGTGAAAGTGGAGTTATGTATGTCTGTCAAGGTTTAAAGGTGGTTCTAACAGGTTTGAAACGTGGTACCTTATATTATCTGCAAGGTTCCACCGTGACAGGTCTGCTGATGTTGCATCATCCGAGGTTCAGACCATGGATATGACTAGGCTGTGGCATATGAGGCTCGATCATATGGGAGAAAGAGGGATGCAAATTTTGTCAAAGCGGGATCTTCGTTTTGGGCATAAAGTGCAGAGTCTTGAATTTTCCGAACATTGTGTGTTTGGGAAGTTTCATCGCAACAAGTTCCCAAAGAAGGCCGTTCATCAGAAGAAGGGGACTCTTGACTACATTCATATGGATTTTTTGGGTCCGTCACGTGTTGAGTCTATTGGAGGCCACATATATTTTGTATCTATGATTGATGACTACTCAAGGATGACTTGGGTAATTATGATGAAGAACAAAAGTGAAGTGTTCAAGAGATTTAAGCAGTGAAAGGCATTGGTGAAAAATCAGACTTGGAAGAAGATCAAGCGACTGCGAACTGATAATGGCCTGGGGTTCTGTTCGTCTGATTTCAACGATTTCTGCAAGGATGCAGGGATTGCTCGATACTACACCATTCGACACACACCGCAGTAGAATGGTGTGGCAGAATGCATGAATCAAGCATTGCTGGAGAGAGTGATATGCATGCTCTCAAATGCTGATTTGGCTAGAGAGTTTTGGGCAGAAGCAGTAAACACGACGTGCTATCTGATCAACCGTGATCCTCACACTGGCATTGATTGCAAGACACCTTATGAGGTATGGTCTAATAAACCTGCAGATTATTCATTGTTGAAGGTTTTTAGGTGTACTGTTTACTATCATGTTAGTGAGGGTAAATTAGAACCAAGAGTTAAGAAAAGTATATTTGTTGGTTTCGGGGATGGAGTTAAGGGATATAGAATCTGGTCACATTCAGAAAATAGAGTTATATTCAGCAGGAATGTGGTTTTTGATGAGAGTTCTATGCTTAACCCCGCTGTGAAGTCCATTGGTGCAGAAAATTGCAGTAGATTTGATAAACAGGTGGGGCTGCAAGTCACTCTCGATGAGAATAAATCACAACTCCAAGGTGGAGAAGATCAACATACTACTGCTGAAATTACATGTTCAGATGTTCATCCAGAAGCTCGCCAAACAAACATAGCTGTTGATAGAGTTATGAGAACAAGCGTGAAGCCTCCTGTGCGGTACGATTTTGAGGATATGGTGACTTATGAATTACAAGTCGCTGATGAGGTGGAAGAGGAAGAACCATCTGTAGGTGAACCACGTAAATCTGTGTCTTCTTTACGTCCTTTGTTTTCTGCTCTTTAATCCTATTTATTCATAACACTGATGCATTTTAATGCATTAAGTTCCTCCTCTTTCTTTCCTTTTTCTTCTACCTCAAAACACTTACACATACTCACACTTATTGACACAATTACCTCTTGCACTACTGAATGGCAGCGGAAAATGATGGAGTCGAGAATGTGATCCGTTTTAAAGGTGATTATGAGCTGTGGTGCTATCATCAAAACTACCATAATTGTAGACAAAATGATACTCAGTAAATAAGAAAGCAACTAGATAAACAATACAAAGGTGCTAGACAAGGAAAAATAAGGAATTATATCTATGTTTTCTTATGAGGAGTTGTATCTATGTTTTCATATGAGGATTCGTATATAACTCTCTCTCTCTCTCTCTCTCTCTCTCTCTCTCCCTCTTTCATGTGTTCATATATAAACGTGTATATATGGAGTTTGAAGGATGATGTGAATCAAGCGAGATGAATATACAAATTGAGATTGATAACTATAGTTATGGAATTTAATACGTAATAATTCGGTTTCTGATACAAAAGATCATTCATATGATGCAATTGTAGAACATATTTTTTTCATATTACTCAAATGGGTAGAGACTCGTGCTGATAACGTATTATAAACAATAGAGAAAACAGAGAAATTATATAGATTATTAATTCTCAAGTATGATTTTAATTATTACTGAACCTCTATTTATAGGAAAACTTCCAACGGTACAATCGTAATTATATAATCTCATCAAGGGCAAAATAGTCATTCACACTATTAATAATAAATACATTTGGGCCCTACTTAGTTGAACATTTTGAAAGTGCTTATAATTTATTTCATTTCAATAAGCTCTTTTAGGCTGTTTGGTAAGAACAAAGAATAAACCCTTGATAGTTTATTCTGCCTAATAAGCTCCTGTTCAGAAACTACAAATCGTAGTTTTTTTTTTTGTTTTTTTTACGTTTGTTCAAATCAAATATTTAAA
>BMAC01000125.1:842806-900507 GCA_014905375.1 Phtheirospermum japonicum | reverse complement strand
ATGTATTGATTTTTATTTTATAATTTATTGAGTTTTTAGTATAATATATTGATTATTTTACATGTATTGATTTTTATTTTATAATTTATTGAGTTTTTAGTATAATATATTGATTTTTGTATTGTAAAATATAAGTACTCGAAGCTTTTCATATCCTTTCAAATTCCAAATCTACCAAAATTCGCCTCACAGTGGAAGCTAATTTCCAAATTGCCACACTTCTTTCGTCTGCAATCCATCCCTCGGTCTCATCTCAATGTTATCTGATGAATCATCCTCACCTCACCTCCACGAAAATGGGGATTTTGGGCTCTCTCTCTCCTCCAAAACCAATATTTTCCCAACAACCCAAACACGGCCTCCAATTTAACCTTGGCCCTCCCTCCAAACTTTACATTTTTGGCGCCAAAATTAGTAAGCGCACAGCAAAAAGACCCATTTCGACTCGCTCTCAGCAGAGTTCAGAAGGCACGGCCATTTTGATAGGAGCCGCTGCTGGAATTACATTAGTCGCCATTGTAGGGCCCACCCACGCCGCCGAACTCCCAATTTTCAGCGAACCCTCAAATGCTCTCTCTCTCCCTACCTGGGCTGTTCATGTTTCCAGCGTTGTCGAGTGGTAAATCCTGATAATAAATTCTCTCTGTAACTAATTCAATTTTTTATTGTAATGTTGTTTTAGGGTAGCATGGAATTGGCCTAATGATTAGTTCACAGTGTATATATGTAAATATTTTTCATTCTTTTCATGAATAATTAATTATGATTTTTGTTTTCTTCTTTTTCCTGAAACTAAGGGCTACTGCGATGGCTTTGGTGTGGCAATACGGGGAGAAATCGGGTTATGAATCTTGGAAGGGTCTTTCATGGGGAATGGTGAATTATGCTTTTCTCTTTTGTAGTTCAATTTTGGGTTTTGTTTCTCTTTCATGTGACCAAGTATGTAAAATTTGTTGTTTGGATGCAATTGTACATTTGTTTCTTAGGAAGTTGTATAATGGGTGGAAACTTTTTAATTTTATTCGTTGATTGAACTTGGCATGCAACTTGTTTGTAATTGTATAGGTACCCCTGCTAGGTGGAGCACTTTGCGCCTGTACGTGGCATTTTTTCTACAACTCAGAGTCCCTTGAGGTATACTAATCGTGTAATCGTTTATTATAACAAGTTATGTCATCACATTTCTTTTGACTATATGATAAGATTGCTGAATACTGGAATATGCCATTCATCGTGTATTGCTTTCCCCATCAGGTTATGTTCATATAAACAAAAAAGTGTGGAAGCAAAAACTTTGTTTATGTAAAAATTTCAGATGAGCCGTGTTTATTTAAAAAAATTTAAGAAATACCTTACATGGAAACTACTTGGGCAGTCCCAAAGATAAATAGTTTAGCATCTTTCTGATCCTCATTATAGCCTGTGAATCCATCTATGAAGGACCCCATTATATGTGAGGTGGTGTGTTATGGATGTTTCTATTGCTAAAATGTTTGTCATCATTGGAACACGCTTGACAATTTAAGTTGTTGGAAGTGCAGTTTCCGGTTTGGCCTATTCAATGATACTTACTTTTGAACCTTCTTGGTCTCTTAGAGATGTCAATCTAGCCGGAAATCCATGAGCTGGCCCGATGAGCCCGAGAAAAAAGTAGGGTTAAGGCTAAAGTGTTTCTGCCCCAAAAAATGTGGCCCGGACCAAATAGCCTGATGGCCCGAGTGGGTTGACTCGACACCCAGTGTACTGGCCCGATTAATATCCCTACATCAATAATTTACCTTTATTATTGGAGCTCACATTTTGACCAAATACAAAAATAAGTTCATTCCTGAAAGAGTGCGAGCTCTTATTCCATTTCTAATTTTTTTGAAGTCTTATGAATTATGTTAGAGATAGATATGCTTTCTATGTTATGTTATTATGTTTATTTAAATAATTAGTAGGGTTTAGGTTATTTACGTAATTAGTGGGCTTAAGGCCTGTAGGGTTATACTACTATTTAAATCTCTTCTTCAGCCATAGAGAGGCAGATATTGGATTAGACAGAATTCGGCTTTAAGCTTGGGAAATTCGGCGCTTGCGCTTGGGACAGACTTCGTCTATTAAATATTTTCTCGTTTTCTTTTCCAATAATTCAATTAATATTTTATAGTTTCTTATATCTGCTTTCCGCAATCCCTTGACTCTATCAAATTATGTGGTTGAACATTTCATGCTTTATGTAGTTTACTTTTAATGACTTGAACTATTAATATTGAACTTAATCAATTTATTAACTCATTGGTGATGAACTATGTTAGGTAGAACTTGAATATTGAACTTGCAGTTGTTGATTTGAATAATATTTTTATGTTTTTAGTTAGTTTTAATTTATGGACTAGAAATTTAATAGGTCATTATACATGTCTAAACAAATTTGTAAACTTGTCGGCCGACGGGCTAGCCCTAAAACCGAAGCTTTAGGGTTAGGGCTAATGATTTCCAGTCTGATAAAAATCTAGCCTAAATCGACCCGAACGAATAGCCCGACAGCTCAAGTGGGCTGGACCGATTGACATACCTAAATATACTTGAGCTTCTTGCCGACTTTTTTTCCCCCCCTGCCCAAACCAAAAAAGGGAAGGAAAAGAAAAAAGTTAAGCTGGTTTTTGTCTGTTTCCTAGTAAGCATGCTCAACTTGCCACTCTAAAAATGGATCTCAGTCTCACTCAAGAGTTGAACTTGACCTCCTTTTCTCTCAAGAGTTACGTCCTTGTTGGGTAAGTTGTCTTTAGGGTTGATAACGGGTAACTAATATTACATTACCTCAAGTACGGACTCAAATTGTTGATCTAATTCTTTCACTTGATCCCACTATAGTCTGTAAGCAGCCTATCCACCGCTGATGAATAATGAGTTTAATGAAACTGACTTGTTGAGGGCTTCTAGATGTACACCCTTTTTCTAGACTGGAACGTGACCTCTTTGCTTTACTTCAGCCACAACGTCTAAGATGAAATGAACAATGACATGTCAATCAAAGCGTTTCTTAATTCCTTTTGCAGTAATTCTATTCATAGATATAATTTGTGACTAACTCGTGTGGAATCTCAAGTCTCAATCAACCTCAAGTTTAATCGGGCATATGATTATGATTTTGACAAAAGCACTTCTAACTACAAATTTGCATTATATTTTGCATTCGTTGTATAAGTTGGGAGTAGATGGGAAAAAAAAAAAAACTTGCAGGTTTTATTTGAGCACCTAAAGGTTATTATTAACTACTGGTTTTCATAGGACATGTTCAGGAATTAGCTCTTTATTCATAAGTTCGAGAATAGCCTTGGCAGTGGCTAATCAGGTAAAAACAAATCCTTCTAGCCTAACACATCTCCGCCCAAACAATGTTTAAAAAAAAAAATTATAGTGAACATATATGATCTTTTTTTTTTTTTTTGAGAAAAAAAATCCCCAGGCCCACCCTACTTTGTCCTACTAGCTCCCACCATTTACAACCCCACAGGAAACCTCCTGCTCTTGTTTCATTTGAATGGCATATAAATTAGGGCTACATACTAGTTGCTAGCAATTCTTATAAATAAAAGGGAAAAAAAAAAGCAGAATAGGCAACAAATCTGAAAATAATCACGAGTGGCGTTATCATTTTGCGAGTAATCTTAGTTCACATAACTCAAGTCTCTTTGTTAGTTGAAAACAGGTTTTCCGGGTACCTTTAGAGATAGTACTTATCGAAAGTTTGTATAGCAGATGTAATCATTGTTTTCACTTTTGAAACATGCGTATACTTTTTGTTCTTCACATACTGAAAGTTCTGCAAAGTGAGCTCTGCAAATATGGCGTGGCACTAGCAATCCTTCTCTTTTCGAAGATCCTCCAAGAATATAGTAATGTGCGATGTTATTCGCGTTTCGTCTGTTTGCAGGCAATTCCAGCTAGGAGGAAAATTCATTCATTAATTAATTAATGCACTATTGGAATCCCATAGTTCAGCATTCTTATTCCGTGTCTGAGTTGCTCAAGTCAAATCTAGCTTTACTTTGATTACTTTGTGCTAAAATTTGATCTATATTATATTTTGATCCTGCTTTTATTTGAATCCCGGTACTTTAGGATCCTTTCCTGAGATACCGATATGTATGCCATCATTGTTCCCATTATGTATAGGTTTTGGTGGCTCTTCAAGCAGCTTTGACCGTAATTGGCAATGTAACAATGTGCATTGCCGCCTACCGCATCTACGTTTCATCTCAAGAACGCTCCAACAATTCATGAATTTCGCATTCTGTAATTTTTCAGATTCAGTTCAATTTAAGTTTTTTTAATCTCACGTGTCGAACAATCTAATTAATTGTATTCGAGGCAGTTTTCTAAACCAAGAACAAATTGGAAACGGTCAATGGCCCCGAGTTACTGCATTCTTGTAAGAACCCACGAATTATTTCACAAGATAACGATATTTTTATACTTTATGACTCGTGTTCTTTGTAATCATGACTGGTTTGAAAACATGCATGTTCGTGTGTTTATATTGGGTTACTTATTTTCTCCCTGTTAGCTTGTAAGTCAATAATGTGAATTATTTCTGCTGGACAAAAGTTGCGGTTTTATGATTCTTGCTTTGACAAAATGTTTGTGGAGGTTTGTATTACAACTGGTCCAAAACTCTCTACTTTTCCAATATAAGTAGCGGTGTGATCCCTCAATCTCACTAATTATAATGATTGGAGTTTTTGACTAAAAGCTTGGAATTATTATAGGAGCGAAAAATATACGATCCATGAGGCGAAAAGGATGGACAATATGTAGGGATTAGGATTTCTTTTGGAATAAAGGTACTAAGGACTAACCTTTTTGGATTGCTACTGATTGGTACATTCAGAGTAATTAATCACACTCGGTAAATCCACAAATAAAAGTTAACCCTTTTTCTTTTGGTAAAACCTGTATACTGATATGAAATCAATTAAAGCACAACGCCAAAGAACCAGTCTTAGTTACGTCTTTAGAGAAAATAGAAGGAATGGATATGCAAGAATGAGTCAACTATCCTTTATGTTTCCTATATATATATATATATATATATATATATATATATATATATATATAGAGAGAGAGAGAGAGAGAGAGAGAGAGAGAGAGGTTCTGAGTTAGTATACAATGGACATAGGTGCACCTTGCAGAATGTACTCGATCTCACTTACCCAATATACTGCACGTGTGATTCCACCCTTAGTTGGACTGTTTTCCTTTCTCAATTGTGCCTCCGCAGAAACCCCAATTACCTTTCCCAACTTCCTTCATATTTTCAATCATGTCTCCACAGAAACCCGCCTCGCCAGTCACAGCACGGTCTTCGTAGTTATCCCCGCCATCGGAATCTAAGACGTCGTCGCAGCTCGGCACCTTGGCCTCACGAACTCCGCCAATGATAGAAACCCTAAAAATCACCCGTTCGCCGTCGAATTCGACATTTTCTATAATTTGGAGCTGAACATTGATTAGTTTTTTTTTTTTGATATTTTATCTTTTTGCACTTTTTGGATTTGTTCAAAGTTGTTGCATCTAAAGTGGTTCAAATTGTTGTCATGTTGAAATTTTTGATTCATGCAACTTTAATATGTTTATGAGTATATGGACTCCGAATCAGGTGTTTAGGTAGCTGAAGCAATTTATTCGTAACCAGGAGATGAGAATGTTATTGTTGTTTTGGTTAGCAAAATCAAGAAATTAAAAGAAACTCCAGTAGTTGGTTGAGGGATGAAGATTATGGAATTGATTTTTTGCTTTGCATTTAAAAAAAAAGTCTCAACTCATATTGTGCTTTAGATGTTTTTTTAATTATTATTTTAATTTGTTGTAGGTTTATGGTGTATGATTGGATATGTTTGATAAATCATTTGTTGATTGGAGGTGAACCTTCTTGGAGTAGTGAATTGCATTTAAATGGGCATTTTTTGTCGATCATTTTCCTTTCTATAAGTTTTATAGTTTAGAATTGGTTCCTCCATTTAGATAGGACTGCATATATCATTACATTTAACTGTCATTTATCATCAAATATAACTCTCAAATATCATCAAATATAAGAGTCATATATCATTACATATAACTGTCATACATTATCAAACTAAACCCTAAAAGGAAAAACCTAAAACCTAAATTACTGTCATTTATCATCACATGTAACTGAAATATATAATCGCATATAATTGAAATATATCATCGCATTTCACTACCAAATATCAAACATGAGAAATAAAACAAAATCTTAAAATGGTAAAACTAAACCTTAAAAAGGAACACAAAACCCTAAATTCTAATTATTGTCATTTATCATCACGTAATGAGTGCATATCTCATCACACATATAAGTTTAACTTAATACAATAATGCGGTGATTGTAATTATAATCATAAGATCATATGTACAAACACTTCAACTTAGAAGCTTTTAGATTTCCATTGCAAACACTATTCATTCATGTCTCAAAAGTTTACAAACCCAAACTCACTCTCTTGAAAAAGAGAAAACTAGACAAATTATCATAAACTCAAATTCAAACTTCATCAACGCAATTCTTTCAAGAAATGAAATGATGACATGATCAAGCTCGTCGACATTTGCAGATGCAAATCCCCATATTTGGACACGATATCTCTCATGACATCAAACACATGCTTCATTCGATCAACAGAGCTCTACAACAAGTTCAGATCTTGCACCCTGACTATAGTCGTTAGAATTTCCTGCTTGTCTTCGCTGTGAGCTGGAGCTCTTAGACGTTGGACCAGGACAAGGTTTCTAAACCGGCACATCCTGCACAAAGGCGGATTTTTAAATCTTCATTAGCCCTTAATAAATATATAGAAACTTGTAGCTTTTGAATTTCTACCTTAAGAAGAAAACAAAACTTAATTATTCTCAACCACATATAACTAGCACCACGCTATTCTCCAAAAGAACATGTCTATTCTTGGGTTTTCTAGAGCCCACGGGGCTGAACTTGTCTTATTGTAGTTTAGAGCTTGATTGGATCCCCTTTAATACAAAATCGTATTTTTCTAATTTTATGATATCCACTACACAAATATTAATCACATATTACTACCACATATCATCAAATATTACTCCCACATATCATGACATATTACTCCCACATATCATCACATACAAATATCACATATCATCACATTTAAATACCACATATCATCACATATTATTGCTCTTATATCATCACATACAAATTTCACATATCATCACATTTAAATACCACATATATCACATATTGATTTCACATATCATCACACATTGCGTCCATATAACATAACATATTATTACTCTTATATCATCACATACGAATTTCACATATCATTACATATTAGTGAAACATACCATCATATAGTTACCTTGTATAATCACATATCACTGCATATAAATCATATATTCTTGATAATTAAAAGGGGAAACCATAAACCTGTAGTCTAATTATTTTCATGAATATCCGAACTCGCACTAGAAACCAAAATATTTGCAGGAGAAGGACCAATTGAAGGAACTGTAGCAACAATCAAAACTAGAAATAGCATAACCTAATTGAATAAAAAAATAAATCAACTCAAAACAGCTTACCCTGGTAGCGATTCTCGTCCATTGCAATCGAATGATTTGTTTTTTGGCGGTGGTGCAGCGCTTGTTTCAGCTGATTTTGAAGCCAACTTGATGGAAATTCTCGCTCCAATTGACGGTAAATTCACAGATGATTTGGGGCGCGGTGGGTGGAGAATTTGATGACAGGACCTGTATAATCACTGCTCAATTCGATGGGGATTGTCGGTGGTGAATTGGAATCTGGCTGGGATAGCCGGTAGATGGAAAATTAACAGTGAATTGTTTGCTCTGAGACGGTGGATTGTGGATGATGAAATATTCTGTAAAGCAGCAATTATTTGGTATTCAATTCTTTCGATTGCTCCAATAACTGATTGTGCGTGAAATTAACCGAGTCACGCGTGTGATTTGTATGTGGGACCGGGTGCACCTGGATCCATATAATAATTTATCTGCGATTCTAGTGAGGGAATCTACGCGCTCTTCTATCTTTAGTATTGTACTACTACACTATTTTTCTGCAAAAATAGTAGGGATTATGTGTACTTCTATTTTTAGCATACAATAATTATAAAATTAGTATTTTTGCAGAAGAAAAAATGTAATGGTATAAATGCTAAAAGTTATTTTATACAATACTAAAAATAGTAGGGCACGCTAAAAGTTGTTGTACACAATGCAAAAAGTAACAGGGCGCGCAGGTTCTATAACTATGATTTAGTTCTCACTTGAACCATAAGGGAGATTATGGGTCTCACATTGCACTTTTATTTGAGGAAATGACCCGTTTTGGCCCGTTTCACAACCTTATTTACTTCTTGAACACCTTATACGTTTGGTTGATGATTTTTTTAGGTTTATTAAGTGTTGAGTTTTGATTTTGAAAGTCTAAGTGAATGGTAGAATCATTGTTCGTTTAGTTTTATGTATTTTTTATACTTAGAATTTAATTGATATAATTTTCTTTGTTTCTTATCTATTTTATATGGATATTATATTAAATTACTCCTCTACCAAATTAGTCATTTATTGGAGATTTACAGTTTGACATCAAATTATACATATAAATAAATAAAGTACATATTTGGAAAATTAACTCAAAAAGAATGTTTTATATTCTTTCTTTAAAAGTTAAATAGGTTAATAGGTGTGATATAGGATTACGATTTTATAAACCTTGGTTTTTGGAAACAAAAGTTCGAATTTGGGTTTCAAGAGCCATCAACCAAACGTAGCCGTAGAATTCTTGCTCTACCACTACAAAAAAAAAATCGAAAAAGTCGACGGAAATTACCGACGGGGAGCAATCTGTCGGTAAAAGGCCGGCATTACCGATGGCTTTCTGATGACACAAATTGTCGACGGACTCCCGACGGAAATGTGTCGTCGATGTATATGTCCGTCGGCAAGTCCTCGAGAAGTTAGCGGCAAAATGTCCGCCAAATATGCCGACGATAAATTTGCATTGGCAAGTTTTAAAAATATAAAATTAATTCGTATATTAATTGCTGACGAAATATGTCCATTGACAAGTTTTTAAAAGAATAAAAATTAATTCGAATATTAATAGCCAACGAAAATACGTCCGTCGGTAACGCCGATTTTTGTTTACTGACGGATACGTCCGTCGGCAGCGCCAGATTTCTCTTATCGGTGGATTTACCGACGAAATCTTGTCCGTCGGTAAACTTCATATAAACGGCCCTCAGACAGCGGACTGACTCATTTCAGCAAGCAATCACAAAAATTAGGGTTGGCTCGTGAGGAGGTGCCTTTTCCACCGCCGAGCGCCGCCGAAGCACCGCTGAAGCACCGTCAACATCACATATTAAGGTATGTTAGCATTTTAATTCAAAGTTAATATTTTTTTAATTTTAGTTGTAATTTAATTTTATTTGAATTTAAGAATTAGGTTTTGAGAAATTGAATTGGGGGTTCAATTTAAGGATTTATGCTTGATTATGCATTTGTGAATGATATTAGGTTTAGAACCCATTTATACAATTAAATTTTATTTTAAGATTTAATTTATAATTATTTATAAATTAGATTTGATTATAAATATTTGTATAAAACTAGGGCTAATTAGGTCGTTAGTATTCATTTAGGGTTCATTTATGGAATCATGATTTATTTTAGGATTTAGTTTATAATTATTTATAAATTAGGTTCGATATATACATTTGGATTAAATTAGGGATATGTAAGGCTTGATGTATGTTATTGTTTTTTGTTATATATATTATGATTGATTGATGTTGTGATTGGTTGAGTAGACATCGGTGATGACGTGGTGTACGGCGCCGACAGGGAGGTTTCGTCCCTCCAATAACGGTTTCCAAAATTATTTTAAAAAATGATGGGGGGTTTTATAAAGTTTTAAATTATTTGGGATGGTGGTTTTAAAATGATGTGGTGATCTATATGTGGATCGATTGATTGATATTGTCGATTTTAAGTTTTGACAATTAAAGTTTGAATTGTTTCCTTTTATAATATGTGTTTTAGACTCATTTGGAATTTAGTAAATAAAGAATTTGCACAGATATAATATTTTTTATATGATTTTATTTTGTACAATAAAAACATTACATAAATGAAAAATATATTTATAAGAGAAACCAAACCAATAACAAACCAAAAACAACAATTTAACATACTCAATTAAAATATAATCAAACCTCCAATAATTCATAACAATTCTCCTAGATTCTTTGTTTTCACATGCCAAAAAAATAAATTAATAATAACGATATAACCAAAAATAAAATTATTATTATTAATAATATAACTAGGTTAATATTTACCCTATAAATTTATTAGCCTCAGTCAATTCCTCAATCGTCTTACCAGCATCCGATTTCTCGTGATTCAAATTCTCGATCTCTAATCTCATTTTCACAATCATAGTGCCCTATTTTTGGCGCTTGATCAGTTACCCGAGCATCGAACGGATAGTTAATCTCTTTATTAATTAGAGATTCATAAATGTAAAAATCTAAATTTAATAACAAACCTAACATTTGGCACACGATTGAAAAATCTGATCATAACAATTTCATGAATTTCTCCCTGTAATCTTTTTGTGTTGAAAAGTTGAGGTGAAGTGGAAACATGGGTATATTGGTTCTTTTGTTGGACTTGTTATGATTAGTAGTTACCGGTGTTCCTAGGTATTTAGATTTCTTTTTATTATCACATTTCAACTAACTTATCAGAATCTAATTATTTTTTCGAACTCAACTCATCAATGGTTTTATTAGAGTCAATCAATAATTTTTCGATCGTATATTTAAAATATTTCTGATTTAACATGATAGTGCAAGTTCTATTGTAAAGACAAAGAAATAAATACCATGAAAATGAAGCACAACAACAACAAATTATGGTATTTATTTTTTCGCACTTACTTCAGGACTTTTAATCATACATTTTTCAAATTGAAAAAAAAGAAAAGAAAAGTGTTTTGGAATGAGATTTAGTTGGGACATTGATAGTACTATTTACAACACACCTTATCGACCTTTCCATGTCGGTAATAGTTTTCATGAATGAAGACCGTTTCAACTGTAAGTCCTAAGATTAACTTGTTGGTCAATATATTGGTGGGGACTACCTCATTATTCTTATTATTTTTTACTTTTTTTATTCTTTACTTTAGTTTAAGCTCTATCATACTTGAGAGTGGTCAAACGATATAATGAACCCCAGTGCAAGAATTTGACCTTATGCATTGCTTTTAAGAGGCCTGTTAAGGTTGTTCTCGAAATTCAGTACAATGAATTGATTCTTCTGTAATATTTTAGCAAAGTAGATGTGTTTTGGGTGACTTTTATGTCTACGTGTATTTTGCTTGAATAAGTCATTACTTTCTTTTCACCGGACTCGTTAAAAGTTAAAAAGGTATTAATAAGCCCCAAGGGTTTACAACTTACAACATAGCTAGGTTACCCTCGCCTAAACTTAAAAAAAAAACATTTAGATTTGATTCTTTTATATATTATTATCATTCATATTAGGGAATATTTCAGAAAAATCCTCTTACATTTATAGAATTAATATTGTTAATCACCACCTTAATAATAACTTTGAATTTGAATTAAGCCTAAGAAGATATTTGTAATTTAAAATTTATCTGGTTCCTTTGTAAATAGTCCAAACCTCGGTTGTAATTTTTGTAATTATCCCTTCTAAATATATTTGAAAGGGAAAAAGAGTAAAATGCAACTTTAAAATAGTAGATTTGGAGTTGTAAACTTAGAGATGTACTGTCACATTTTGGATATTGGATTTAATTAATTAAACAGTGTACGAATAATTGAAGGATTGGTGGGTGTATAGAAGGGATTTAATTAATACGGTGGGGACTATTGATTTGGACGGACGGGAGCTGGCGGTGAAGGATTTGTATTTCTTTTAGAATAAATATAAAAAAAATTGCCAAATGAGTGCTCATTTTGTTGATCCAACAACTTCCCGTGCAAAAAGATTGCCTAGTAAATAGCACAAGAATTTCCATGCACACTCACGTGGGCACACACGGACAAGAACGAGCCTTGAGCCAACATTCTTGGACTTTTCGGAAAAGTTTAGTAACTTTTTGTTGATTTAAGTGTCTCGATAATCCAGAAATTTCTTCATTTGACCATCAATGGGGCACTCTTCGCAAACATACCTTAATTTTGTGATTGGATTTCAATATTTTCATGTAATACTATTAATATTTGATATATCAAGTGATACGTTAGCTAATACTCCTTCTGTTTTAATATATAAGTCGTTTTGGTTTTTAACACACTTATTAAGAAAATAATAAAAATTACACTTTTGTCCATCCATGTTTCTCACTCCTCTTGTATCAAATCTTTCCACTTTTTTCATCCTTTCATTTCTATGAGAAGAGTATATATGCCCTTCATACAATTGTGTAAAATTTAATGCTGCTTCATCAGTTCCAGTGATACTAATCCAACTAATAATCCTAAATTCTCATCCAAATTATGAGAATCATGAGAGCGGAGCTTTTATTGAATGTGATTAGCTCAAACCCACCCGATGTACAATCTAATAAAAATGGCGGCATCGTCAGGAAAAATGAGATATAAGGTGACATATAAAGAAGGGGATAAGGGTATTTAAGAAAGTTAAATAATACGTTTGCTAAAACAAAAATTTAAGACTCTTAAACGTCCTATATATTGAAACAGATGGAGTGTGATAAAGATAAAAGATGAAAGTTTCTATATTGAGCGGTATGTGTACACATTTATAAGTTGTTAAGTCCCGTATTCTTAAATAATGTCGTTGAAGTGTCAAAAAATAAAATAAAAAATACGTATTAAATCTCATAAGAGTTTAGATTGTAGTTTGTACTTATAAAGGCAAAATCAAAGGAGGTTATCAAAGTAAGATGTAATTGTATATCTTCCAACATTCCTTAAAAACAATTTATATTAATTAATATATATAGTGATTGGAATTTGGAAGTGATGCGATAAATCTAAAAGAAACTAAAAACCTTATAGATTGAATTCCGATAATTACACTTGCAAAAGTGTGAGCGATACCACTGAACTACTGCTAACTAACGAAGTCGTATATGTAATTTATAGTTGTACAAAAGATGCATAACTATTCTATTACTAGACACACGCACTAGGCCAGATGATGATATCATATATATATATGGAAGGAAAATCGCCTTATTACATCAAGAAAAACAACCCAAGACAAGAATTGAAGTTCATACTTTCCAATTAATAATAAATTCATTTATTGGGAAATCTATTTTGAAACTCAGACATCAAAGCAAGTCTCTCTTGGTGGAGGAGCATAGCTTGCTGCCTCAACTTTTCATTTTCTTGCAATATGCTAATGTTCTCCATGTATAGCTTCAAGTTCTTCAGTTCCAAGTTCTTTTCGTCCCTTCTGCACCACGTACCCAAATATAATTTTAGACATACATAATATAAAAATTAAATGAGGCGCGAATATTAAATATATGTGAATTAATATATACCTTGATAGCCCGAGAACACGAACCCTCGTTCGTTTAGGCCTTCTTGGGAAAAAATGAAGTTTGTGTGATTGTATCGATTGAGTGTTCGAACCTAGACACATATTGTTGATGATGTCTGAAATTTTGCTTATAATGTGGTTGTGTTCAAATTTGAGGAATGGGATCTTTTTTTATATATGCAACGGAGAGGGGGAAAGAGAGATAGGACAAGTTAAGACACAATAAGAAGTTGTGAAAAATTAGTGTTAAATATGCAGCCATGTGGTGGGGTGGGGGTGGGGGTGGAACCGTGGGAGAGTTAAATTTCAAGAATTGTAATGATGACAATGGAGGTGTCATCATTACAAAGAGATGCAACCCAATCTATATGCAATTATGCATCAAAGAAAAAAATTGGGAAAAAAGGCCTTAGAGATGGAGATAAGAAAAGGTCTCAATTCATCAGCTGACAATTTTAACAAGAGTTAGAATTTGCTTGCTTGGCAGCGAGTTGTGTATAGTAAGTTTATAAACATTTATATACACTGTCAAACGGGCTGGCCCGCTCCGGCCCGTCGCGGGCTGACCCAAAACGGGTTGGTTCTCGGGTCAGCCCGTTTTTTCGCGGGTTGGGAAATTCTATATCCGCAGCCCGCCCGCGGGCCAGTCCTTTTTTTTTTTTTTTTTTAATAAAATCTTATTTTAATGTAAAAAATTATAAAAAATAAAATTAAAATTTAAAAAAAAGTATTATAATATTTAAAGTATTCTAATGGGCTCATAGAAAAAAAAAAAAAAAAAACAATATGCCTTCAAATTTAACCAATATAAATTATAATTATAAAAAATATAAAAATTTAAAAAAATAAAATAAATAAAAAGTGGCCAGCCCGCTCCGTCCACGGTCTTCACGGAGCGGGCCAAAAAAGCCCGCGATCAAACGGGCTGCAAGAAGGGCGGTCCAAGTCCATCAATTTGCGCGGACTGACGGGCCAACCCGCGGGCTTTGGCCCGTTTTGACAGTGCTACATATGTCCCATTTATTTTTTGAAGTATAAATGCTGTTGAAATTTATTTAAAAAAAACCAAAAAAAGCTATTGGTTCCCAATATTATTAATTTTTAATTAACCAAGATATACTAATTAATGCGATGCTTCATGTGGGGGCTGGGGATCATCAATGCATGACCGCTACTAATATCCAATTGGCAGTATGTTGATGTGACTTGATTAATGACTAAACCTCAATCAGATTAACTAATTAGTCAATAACTTGAATTAACTATATAAATCAAAGTTTCCCATTGACTTCTGTATCATGTGTCTGTCTCCTACTTTGCTCAATTAAAGATTTTAGTAATATTTAATCTTTCACTTAAGTACATTTGAAATTCATTCCATTTTCTCCATATAGTAATTAGGGGTCGAATTTGAGAATTATATCTCCACCAATAAATTTTTCCTTCCATCACGCTATTCGTTCGTGGGGACAAAAAATGGAAAACATTTAATACTTATAAATCTAATGGTGAGCTGTTAAATCAATTCAACAAAGTCGTAAATTCAGATTCTTGTACTGAAACATTCTTCTCAACCATTATATATCATATCTATTGCTATTCATGAAACAGGCTTAATATTGGCATCTGTCTGAACACTTGAAATTAATGCCAGAAATAGGCTTCGGGAATATTTAAGTTGACGTGATTTAGTTATAATTTGGGTAAATCAATTTGATTGAAATAATTTATTTGATAAATGAAAACTACTAGGAATGTTTTTTCTTTTTTTTTTTTAAATCTTGAACGTGTTACCATAATTGCATGCCAAATTTGGCTCCGCCCACCGCATGTAAGTCCAAACAATGTGAAATTCTTTTTAAAAATTAATAATAAATGGACTTATATGATGTTTTTAATGGATTTTATCTACGATCCAGCTTCATTTCAGTCCAAACAGTATTAAAAAGGTATAAAAAAATAAAATTAGCGAAATTATATATAAAAAAAACTCACGTTTGGCATATGCATGCTTTAATCGAGATTTTTGGGGATGATTCCGTACTACAGTTTGGTCCCCCACGGCGCCCGGAAACATAGGCCGACTGCTGAGCCCACTCTGGCTCAGCCGCACCACCTAGGGTGCGAGCCACCCGAGAAGCAAGCTATTACAGCGAGCGGCTGGGGGGCGGGGAAGGAGAAGTGGATATATATTAATCAATTGGAGAAAGCATCGGAATACACAATGTCATGAAGGGAGATTGGAAGCGCGCCTAGCACCACATTAGAGTTCGAAATGGAAAGAGCATAATGTCCTAGATCAAGCGCTACTAAGCCTCTATTTCTATTAACCCAGCTGGTATGTGCAAAATAGTGAAATCATCGGGTCACCGATGTTATATGTACCGACGGGTGGTGTGTGTTGGTCATTTATAATAAATTAAAAAAATAAAGCGCTCACTGACGATATTTAAGACTGTCGGTAAAACCCTAATAAGGGTCGCACTGCTCTTGTCTTAGAACAAAAGAAAGAAATAAAGAAAAGAAATAAAGGAATGAAAGAGAGAGAGAGAGAGGAGAGAGAGAAAGAGAAAGATATCGAAGAGGACCACCATCACCACTGCACAACCGCGCCATCGGAACATAGCTGCCGCCCAAATTCGACACTCGGATCAACTCCGCTTCCACTATGCCCTCTACCCAAACTACCGTCACCGACCTCAGTTGCTAGTGGATACCAATTGATGTCGTCACCACCGCTATCAGTTCCCCAGCTTTGTTTTTGAATTATTGCTATTTATTTATCATTATTTATTCATTTTATTGTGATTTAGAATTCAGTTTAGATTTAGGTTAGTTGTGGGTCTAATTAGTAACTATTTAGATAATTGAGGTCAATTTCTTCAATTAGGTTTAGTTTTGAGTTTCATTAGGAATTATTTTGGAAATTAGGTATTAATTGTAATTATTTAGATAATTGGGTTTGGTTTCGAAAATTAGGGTTATTTTGAGTTTAATTAGGAGTTATTTCAAAAACTAAGTATTTAATTGTAATATTAGATATATAATTAGAGTTGATTTCAAAATTAATATTTAATTATAATTATTAAGACAATGGGGTTGATTTCGTCAATTAGGATTAATTTGAGTTTAATTAGGAATTATTTTAATAATTAAAACTTAATTATAATTATTTAGATAATTAGGACTGATTTAGAGACTTTGGGTTAGTTTTTATTCTAATTAGAAATTATATTAAAAATTAGAGTTTTATTGTACCTATTTAGATAAATTAGAGTTAGATTTCAAAAATTAGGGTTTAATTATAGTTTAAAGTTCAAATTTGAAATAGGATTTTGTGTTCAATTAGATTTGATTTTAATTAAGGTTCAAAATAAATATGTAATTATATATATACATATATATATATATATATATATATATATATATAAAATTATGAATATTGGTTATTATAAAATTAGTATTAAAATCAACTGCGAATTGTGGAATTGTGTGATACCTTATGCTATTTTGTTTGAATATACCATTTCATGAATTTTGGAATTATTAGTGTTGTTTGGTGTTGCGATTATTTGATTTTGTGATTGTATTTTGCGTTGTGGTGATGTCGGTGGTTAATTACTTGGTTTACGGCGTCGGTCAGAAGGTTTTGCCCTCCAATCACGATTTTCAATGGTGGTGCTTTTGATTGGTGGTTGTTTTAAAATGCGGCGACTTCGGTGATTGATGATGTGGTTTATGATGCTGGTCGGGAGGTTTTGTCCTCTATTCACGATTTCCGGTGGTGGTGCTTTTGACTGATTGTTGTTTTGAAATGTGTTGGTGAATGTTGTGTATAATATATTTTGAAGTTGTTGTGTTGATAACATGTTAAATATTGAAAACAAACTAATGGATCCCATGATTCATAAAATAAAAAAAAATGTCGGTAATCCATTGATTATCGACGAATTGATCATACTGACTCACTGATCCGTTGTTATAATCTATTACAGTACTTGTACACCTTGAACTCATAAAGAGTTTGATACTGAATTCTGAATTGTCTACTTATTGAACAGTTTAAGAATGTGATTGTAATGTGGTTAAATATCTTTCTATGGGTCTTGTAGACTTTTAAATTTTGGTTTCTATCTGTGTTTTGTTTTTGGGTGCACTGGAATATATATGTACTTAGAGAACTAAGGGGAGATATTACCAAATTCCTTAGGTCCTCGAAACATACTTAAGATATATAATTGTATTACTGAAGATCACATTCTTGAATAGGATAAGGCCCTTACCAATAATTAACTCTCTCTATATATGCATCCCCATATGTACCGCCCGCCTATCTATAATTCAACCACCTATCTATGATTCATAGAATTAGTTCTGATCATAGTTGAATGTACAAACGGAGAGTGAACGATTATTTAACCAAAGTGTTCGTAGATGGGATTAAGAGTCTCATTAAATTTGTGCTTACGCATCCTGAAATGAAGGATGGAGAAAATTTGAAGTTCATTGTATTCATATAAAACATAGGAATCGCAGTTACCACGATGTCAACGAGATTAAGTTCCACCTAGTTATAAATAAATTCATACCAGATTACTATATCTGGACTTTCCATGGGGAAACAAATCTTGGTACCATGCATTTTGTCGACCCTGAGTTCATCAACTATGTACATCAATATGGTTCATGATGCAGTCGGTCCTGACTTCAATGTGGTTGTTCTTCAAGGACCTCACTTCCATGGTTATTAGGACCGATGATATTAGTCGTATGAGGCGTGATATTCCTCTAATTTTTTATCAACTTGAGAAGATCGTTCCGCCTAGTTTAATAACTCAATGGAGCATTTTCAGTTCACTTAGAGTATGAGGCGAGAATTGTTGGACCAGTGCAAAATGGATGGATATATTCACTCAAAACGTATCTTCTCAAACTAAAGGATGATGTGAGGAACAAGGTGAGCATCGAGGGCTCAATAGCAAATGTGTATCATGTTGAAGAGGTGTCAAATTTCACTCCGTACTATTTTGAAAATCACGTCTCTACGAAAGAACAAATTTACTTTGTAATAATGATGGCCAAAATGGTACAGACACTAATAATGCTAATCCTTTGGCATTCAAAAATTATGATGAAACCATCACATCAACAACAAAAACACTCATATATAAAAAGAATTTGTTGAGGTAATAAAATACGTTTTATTTAAGCTTGCAGATTAATTCAAGAGCTTGTCTTACTTAGTATGAATCCCTGATTCAAATTTAATAGCAGATATAGCAAAGGTGAAAATATGAGATCCAGTGGTCTAAGGTCAGGCAAGGGCAAGTCAATCTCACTGAATAAAAGTGCCACTTTGGCTACCCTCATGAAGATCTTAACTTAAGATAACAAACCCGAGTTTTGTTGAAGTTAAAGATTTTATCAGGTTCAAAAATTCATTTTTAAATCTCGGTCTGCAATAATATGGATATGTAATAAATTAAAACCATTCTCATGTTTATACATATGCATTATTTTCACGGAGGGCGTAAAACACTATCAACCAAACACTACAGGTGATGGGCTCAACAAAAAACTAGAAAATGAATTTACCGATTAGTTTGAAAACTACGTGAGCTCCTCTGAACCGACTTACAATATTCCATATATATATATACACATATACATATAATCTTACAATCATTATTTTAATTAATAATAAATTGTATTACACCATCGTTATAGGCACAAGATCCCTAAAACAATATTACCGATGAGTACATTAAAGTCTCGCCTTTGGTCCATAATAATTGTGACTATATAGTATTGTTAAAATAAATAGATACAGGTTTAACACAATTACATACGGATCAGATAGCTCAACTTCAAGCGCATGTGTCTTTATAAGAGAAACAAACCACGGGGACAACGAGTATGATTATTACGACCTCATATAAGTTGTTAGACTCAAATATACATGGTTGACTTATAAGAGCACACTCTTTTTCAAATGGTTCGATCCAGCTCCCAGGCACAAGGGTTGATCCTCAATATAAGCTTTTTGATGTCAATCATAAGGGTAAATTCAATCGATATGATTCATTCGTACTCGCTAGCTAAGCTATTCACGCGTATTACTGCACGTATCTAAGTTTGAAATGAGACAAGCTATATTGGTTGACAACTTACAAAATTAAAGGTAGATCAATAATAGATTTTATCGAGCCCCTACTTGATCAATCTTTTCACGAGGATGTTATAGAAACACATAATTCAACACAATTGGAGGATGTTAATTTCTAATTAGATGACCCATTCGATAATTAACTAGGCGAACTTATTTATGAGGCGGAAGATGAGTTTCTAACTGATGAAAATATGGACAAAGATTAGTTTGATGATAATCTAGATAGTGAAAGTGTCATTTCAGGTTAGAAATATAAAATGACATGTCATTTAAACTTGTTTATATATATATATATATATATATATATATATATATATATATATATATATATATATATATATACACATATATGTATGTATGTATGTATCACTTAGACGATGATACGACGTGATGGACTTGGTTGGAGGGACTTGATCTGAGATTGTTCTGTCCACAAGTCTAATGTTGGTATTTTGAGAGGTACACCCAGTCTACCACCGAATCTCCAAAGGTATGAGAACATCGTCATAGGCGGAAAGTAAGTAAGTTTATAATAATATTCAGTTCTAATATGTTATTTATATTAATTGATCTAATCATAATTCATTCAAGCTACATAGTGACATAGGAAAGATAAGTGGTGTTCTTCGAGAGATCGACGAGGCTCGTGTACACCCCAACGGACGGAGACCCGAACATATCCCTACATCGCATCATGCGACATGTTGGACCGAGTTCTTGGTAATTAACTAATCTTTTTATTTGTAACACAATATGTACTTATCTTAGTGTATTGTAATTATTTTGTATTAAATTATTTATTTTGTACAAAAGTCTTGATGGGATCTAAATTATTATTCGAAGAAGACAAGAAAAGAAGTATTTGATCGAGAGATAAATTATAAGTGGAGAAGGCGCCTAAATGCGTATAAGAAGACGAGGGGGAGGTTGGGGTAGAAGTCGATGTGAGTGGACGAGGATATTTGGAATAGTTGAAAAACATAGTGGGCGAAGCCCAAGGAGGTGGGGAGGTCTCAGAAGGCCAGCAGGATTAGGCTGAGTGAGACCGACGACCTTGACACAATGATATTGAAGCACATCGGTGGGTCTTAATTTGCGGTAGCTTATGCTCGTAAGTTCGTAAGTACCTTTATACTTCAGTTTGTAAATTTAAATTGTAAGTAATTAGGTAATTTTTTCTTATTTGACTGAAATATATTTAATTAATTAAATACGGTCTTAGGAAATGGGAAAGGAACACAGTGCATGAGACTTTTTTGATTATGTACTAGAACAGATGTAAGTATATGTATCTATCATTTTTAATTAATAGTAATTAAGGTTGTTTTTTGGTGTGTGTGTATGTTGATAGATAGATAGATATAAATTGATAGATACATATATAGTGTGGATACAATGAGTCCACTACTTATAATGAGTTTATAGGGCCAATTTAGAACCCTTGATTAATAAAATACAATGGTCAAGATGCATTGAAGAATTATTATTACCTAATATATTAATATTGAGGTTAATAATGAAATTTAAGTGTTCTCTCTTCTCCTTCTCTCTCTCTCTCTCTCTCTCTCTCTCTCTTATATTCTCTATCTTATTTTATTTCTCTACATATATTTATTTAATTTATTAATTTTATCTCTCCTTTATATGACACTAATTTATATATTAAGATATTACAATTCAATTTGTTATCAATGTCTTAATGCATATTTAGTTTCCTTTTAATGCACATTTTGCATAAGTTTGGTGAAAATTTTCATAAAGTATATTTACTTTAATTCCAACGCACATTTAGTATAAGTTCGGTGAAAACTTTCTTAATGCATATTTGGTTTCATTTTGCGTTCATTTAGAAAAGACTTGATGAAGACTTTTTTAAATGCATATAGTGTTTTCATTTTCATGCACATGTAGTGTACGTTCGATGAAAACTTTGTTAATGCATACTTAGCTTCATTTTAATGCACATTTAGTATAGATTTGATGTAGACTTTATTTAACGTGAACATATTATGATTAATGTATTTTCAAAATATTTATGTTGTCACTAAATGTATGTAGTTTTAGACTATTATCAAATGAATGTTGAAATTATATTTGCTGTCATCAAATGTATACATTATAATTTAATTAATGTATATAGGCTTCCTTTAATGCACATTTAGTGAGGCAGGTGAAGTTTTCGGTGGCGCATATCAATGCCTTTAATTAGACTTGCAATGCATCAATTAATAATTAGCTTTTCTTTTCCATGGTAAGAACTCCTACATTTTCGACCAATAAGAGAATGACTGTATTAATAAATCAGTAAATTTGTATTTGATTAGTTATAATACACACTCGCATATTTAGTAATAATAAGTTTACATTAAAAAAACATGCATGAAATTTTTACTAAATATATATTAATGGGGAAAGGAAAATACATTGAGATATTGACAATGTCATAATAATTTATATAGGGTGATAGAAATATAAATCATTCTCATATAAAAAAGAAAGAAAATAGAGGAGATAAATAACGATGATAAATAAAGTTGAAAGAAAAGGATTGTGTGTTTGTGTGTGAGAGAGAGAGAGAGAGAAAGTTAATTATATAAATGTGGAGAAGAAGAGAGAGGAGAGAGAATAGATAGAGAATAAATAAGAGATAGATAAGTAAGTGGGAGAATATTGATTAACCTTACACTTATTATCCTTTATATTAATAACTTATTTAGTTTTTAAAAGTATTCTTTAAATATTAATTACTAATCACCAAGGGTTGTGATTTGCCCTAAAAATCCATTATAAGAAATATATATATATTCAATTAGGTTCAAATGAGAATCATGTTCTTATTTGTGAACCTAAAGTCAATTATGAATCTTAGATCTAATTAAATGGATGAATCAGATTTTTTGAATATTTTCTTATATGATTAAAATTATTAGAATTATATAATAAAATCAATGATGGTGTATACAACTGGAATATTAATAAAGTATTGTGATTGAATAATAAAAGCACTGGTGGCATATAATAAAAACACTAGTTAACAGGTTCGCAAATAAGGGAGGATTCTCATTGGAACCCACCCCTATAAATATGCATATATATTTTGTGCAAACTATCAATTTTGTATTTCAGGTGAAGTTTTTGAAATGTCTAGATGAGAGACGTGCTGCATCACAAGACCCAAACATTGGGGTTAACGAGAACGAGGTCTATCTGGATATTGTAGGGGTGAAAAAGGGTCAATGTCATAGCAACGGATCGTGGGGGAAGTTAGTGGATTCAAGGAGTTCTAGGGCGACAGTTCTCCCTCTCAGCTCGCTAGTCATGTTATGCAGCTCGAGACATAGCTCCAAACATATCACAAGTAGCTTAAGACGCAAAGAGAGCAGCTCCAGGCGTACGATCGGGCCCAATAGGAGGAGCGTGAGGCGCACGCTGGGACTGCAGGAGTAGCACTAGGAGTGCATTCTCAAGAATATGGAGCTCAAGGACCGGCTCAAGCAGTAGGTGGAGTAGGGGATCACTACAGCGATGGTCCATTCTGCATCTTAATCTGAACAGCCGTCTCAGCAGCCTTCTTTACCTCATCCTTAGTAGTGCTTATGACACTTTATTTAATGTGTTTATGCTCTACTTTAATGTAAATCGTTTATTTCATGAATATTTAATTATACTTGGAGAAATATTTATTAATTATTAGTATATTCTTTTTAAAACTTTGTTTTCGCTTTTTAAATTTTTGGTAGCTACATATGAACATGTAAAAAAAAGCAAAAAACAAAATCAAAGAAAAGCAACAAAAATACAGACGGACATGTACCGTTGGAATTCTTTATTTAATAAAATATACCGACTGAGGAATGGCCATTGAAATTCACTGATGCACAAAACCGTCGGCGAATTACCCACATGATATTATCCGTCGACAGGCTGTCCTTATATGCCAATGAAAATAACATGTGAAGGCCAAGGAGAATCCTAATAGGCCAGTCATCAGTGTGCCCATCGGCAATAATAACCGTAGGTGGTGAGCTACTGGTGAGGAAAATGCCAACAACGCTAATCCCCCGATATCTTTCTTACATGCGAGAAATATTTCTTTTACCGACGGATTTGTCTCTTGATAATTATCGGGGTTTTTTGTCGTGATAGATATTGTCAATGTAGAAGAACTCATGCAGAATCACAATGTGTGAAAATCTACTATAGATACTAGATTAAGTTTTCTTCAAGTTGATTATTTAGTATTACATTGTAGTCCTAGCTAAACATCAATTCATGTTATTATCATGCATCTTGATTGGTCGTTTAACCCATGATGAAAGTGAGCTCTGAACGATTATCACCTACGCCACCGAAAACAAACTCCGAGCTAATGTCGTGTCAAAATCTTCACATGCCATACCAAATACAAAATGAAAGTATAGTCGAGATAAGTATGAACAGTTACAACACTTGTATTTCCATCGATACAGCGAATTGGGGCATGAAGATGGACATTGAGTTGTGCTTCGGGCCATGATTAGTCAAGTGGAGAAAGGGGGGGGGAGCCTAGCGATGCCTCGGTATTGAAATGATGTCTACGTTGGCGGGTGATAAGCATGACAGTGCGCACAACAACTCGTGCCGTGGAAGGGGCAATTAATCTGGTCAAAGTTTGAGGTTTGCATACGGGCGTTGATAAATTGAAGAAATTGAGGAGGCAAAGAAGATTGGTGACAAAGTAGATATATGAAAGAGATGAGACGTAGAGAGATTTGAGAGAGAGGTGACATTTTTTCAATTTACTATAATTAGATGTCTTTTTATGTCTTATTACTTAATATATGTGTTAATGTGAGAATAGAAAATCTTAGTTATCATTAACGAAACAAACGGTATTTATACAAGGTACATGTGGTGATATAGAACATACCAAAAATAATTAAACAAATAATGTAAAAAATAATAAACGAACAACAATAGAATATTTCTAATAGGCCCCCTCAAGATGGTGCATCGATAGAACACCAATCTTGGACATGAGTAGTCGAAGACAAGGAGATGGTAGCTATATATGTAACTCACTCAAAAGCGAATGAAACCATTGAACTTCAGTCGAACCGTTGTAATGGCCCGATATTCAACCTCTGTCGAGGACCGAGCCATCGAGCGTTGTTTCTTGGAACTCCAAGAGATCGGATTAGGACCAAGAAAGACAACATAAGCACCAATAGATGAGAGATCATTGCTATCCCCTCCCCAGCCAGCATCAGAGAAGTAGTGAAGAGAAAACAATGGATGAGACCGAAGACGAAGCCCAAGATTGCGAGTACCATTTAGGTACCAAAGAAGTCATTTTCACTGCCCCCTAATGAAGCATAATAGGAGAGTGCATGAAATGCAAAAGTTTATTGACCGCAAATGCAATATCAGTAATTGGAAGATATTGTAAAGCGCCAACTGCTTGTTGATACCAACCAATTTATCCAACCAATTTTAAAGCTGCATGGAGTGACGTACAAAGCGAGAATCGAGAGCACGCCATTTTGTTAGGGCGTCCATTCATGTCTACAACGCGCACGGTGATCGACGTAAACAAAGGGAGGATGATTATGTCCGTCTTAGGCGAAACGACAACATTTTCATTTCAAGATATTCACAAGACTCCTGCACCATCTATAAAAGACGAATGTTCTACCATTGATTTAGTAGATTCTTGCATTAATGAACTCCTGAGCATCGGCACGATTGAAGAGTTTGATAATGTAGAGGCATTTGATGATGGATTGCCCATGAAGTTTGACATGCCTAAAACGAGCCAAAAGTGGAGTTGAGACCACAACGAGATCGTTCGAAGTTTGCACTAAGAGAAGAGACGAAGCCACCTCATAATCATTCAAGAAATTTTTCCCTCGACCCCTACATGAATTTTAAATGTACAAGGAACAAGTGAGAGACATATAGCAAGGATTGGACAACAAAGAAGAAGAAGTCGAACAATGTTTTTGATAAGGAGTTGGATGATTTGAGGTTTAAGGTTGGTCAACTAGTGCTATATAATTCTGATCGTAAGTTCGATCCAACCAATTTTAAAGTTGTATGGAGTGGACCATTTTTAATAAAGGAGTTTGATGAGTATGGAGTAGCCACTCTTTACGATGAGAGTACAAAGACGAGATTCCAAGTCCACAATCATCGACTTCAACCTTATTACGAGAAATATATGAAGAGTCGAGATAGAATCAAGAAGGAGTTCGTGGACCCACCACGAGCTAATGTTTGATCAAGAAAATTGCGTTGAGCATATGACGTTAGATATTGCGCTTCTTGGGAGGCAACCCAAGCGTTCGTTAGTTTTCGTTTTCTTTAATTTTGTTTTGATTTTTATTTATTTTATTTTTGTCTTTTTATATTGTGTCAATTGCCGTGGTACGTTATGTGTGTGTTGATGTGCAGAAAATACGATAAACCGCTTATTCTGGACAACAGTTATATAACGGTAGCTCGCTACCACAAGGCCTTACCGCTAGCTCCACTCAAGGCGTTAACGATGATGATCAACCACTAAACCTACCGCTAACCGCAGCAATCAGGGATAACGACGAGCTTACCGCTAGTAGCGTCCGCCGTCTAATTATTTTTACAAATTTCATTTTCGTCGACCGAGGTCGCAATCCGACCCAAGTTAGCCGCAGTCCGGCAACCTTTTGATAAGCTGCTACCCATCCATTTACGACGTTGAGCCGCAATCTGGCCATTTCAAGTCCCAAAAGATGTGCCACCGGGCACTTGCGTGTAGCAATTGATCGCAATCGTGGCTTGTTTTGTTTTGTTTATTTTATAGGTTTGTTCAAAGACAATCTATTCACGCGGTCTGAAACGAAGGATAATTGCACAAGCATTTTTGGAGAGACTCGACTATCGCATTTTTCAGGGATGTTTTTCTTATTTCCCTTGCTCTTAGTTTCTTTTATATTTATGACAATCAGGAGATTGCCAAGTTTTTAGGGAGGGGGGTGGTTGAGTATTGAGTATGATTGAAAATTGTGTGCAATTTGATGTCTTTGTTTTGAAATGCATGAAATTTTAACGTGATTGATCATTATTCCCGTGCTAAATTTTTTTTGTATGGCTTGCCTGTCAAAGTTGACTATGTGTGATTTGAGATTCTTGTCTTTGAGCGTGTATAAGTGCATTAATTTTTCAAAAATTATTATTTATATGTAAATTGGTACTTGGACGCAATTGATTTTGCAAAACCTTAAAAGCAGCGTCAGTATCCTGAGTGTTTATCACCTTTGCATGTGCTTGAATGAGTTTCTATTATGAGATCTCTTTGATACCGTTGTGTGTAGTTGACATTGAAAATTGAGGTTAAGGCACAGAAAAAACCCTATTCCGGCCATGTCCATATATTTTAGCCACTATAAATTCTGAATGAGCCATTCATGGCCAAATAATCCATGCCAATAGCCCTGTGTGATATTGTTGAGTTGACCCTACTAACCCATTAAAAGTGTGGGGTAGGAGTTCGTTATTTTTATTGGTTATTAGTGTTTTGGAGAATATTATTAGGGATTTTATGATTTTTGTAATTAAGGACCACCATCCGAAAAAAAAGAGAAAAAAAAACACCCCATAAAAAGAATAAAGAGGGGGATAAAATAATAAAAATAATAATAAACAAAGGATGGTGAGTCTTGTTGAGTAATTGCCTACGCGCTTAATTTAAGGCTTGTTTATTTTCTTACGAAGCCTAATGTTTAAAAGGCAAAGAGTTGTGTAAGAAGCATGTTATAAACTTCAATGGTGCTTAGGTGGTTTGAGCTTACAGTCGGTTTACGTGTTTCGAGTTGAGAAATAGCCTATGTTTAAAGGCTACGTTAAGAGTGTTAAGTGAAGTTTTTATTTTGACGAGGTGTAGCATTTTGCTTCGTGATTAAAATAGGTTAGGTGAGTTATTGATCACGTTAGATCGTGAGTTAGCCACACGACTTATATATTCCATACCCATCCAAGAAGCCTTACACTACAACCCGAAAAAGACCTTTTTCGATTCTTAGTTTTGACAACACACTTAATTTGCGATTGAAAAGAGATTGATTTTCGGTTCTTATTTATTGTGCATTTAATTGTATGATTTGAGTGTATACACATCCCATGCAGCAATGCTTGAGTACTTTTGAGCGTACACCCACATATATATTCCCTTTTGAGAGGATGCATGAATTGTTATGAAGCGACGATGTAATAAAGGTGGAGTGTTTGACGTTGCGCGATTTGTACCTATATTGTCAAAATTATGTATGTAGCATAGCACGACTCTTTGCTTGAACTTATTTTCATTCTAGTTATACTTCGAATTTATCGTTTGTTCGAGGACGAACAAACCAATTAAGCGTGGGGTAGTTGATTAGAGTAGATTTGCCCTTATTTTTATTAGCTTTTTAGTACGTTTTTCTATTTTTTTTTTTGGTATAAATTAGATGATTTAAGCTTAATTTTGTATTTTTATAGTTCCAGCTTATTTTACCGTATTTTGATCATAATTGATGCAATTAGGTGATATTTCATTGTTTTTCACCTTACAGCTAAGTCACCAGAAGAGTTCAGCGCGTAAATAGATGAGTTCGATGTTCAAAAGTGGAGAACGAGCTTTCCGGTGAATGAGTAGCAGAACAATCGAGAAAATGAGACAGAGCCCCAGTAGCATCGATAGACGCAAGCGTCGACGCGAGTCCCTGCCCGCGACGATCGACGCTCAGTCGACGCAAGGCCGGCGCAACTCTCTGAAGCGTCGATCCAAGAGTGCGTCGATCAACGCTTAGTCGACGCAACTCTCTGTTGCGTCGATGCATGTCCGCTTCAGTCGACGCGAGTAACTAGGCAGCGTCGACGCCGAGAGCCAGCCCGCGTCGATCGACGCGACATCGACGTGATGGCCAGAAATGCGTTTTTAGGGTTTCTTGTGCGCCAAGACATGCTATATCTATATATACCACACGTATTTTGGATTCTTGGAAGAGACACAACTATCCTAGGGTATTTGGGCTTCGAATAAACATAATTCCACATCTCATAACGAGATTTGAAGACTGAGATCAAGGATCGAAGAACGATGAGTCCGAAACTTCAGTTTCACGTCCAAGATCGACGTTCAACTCCGGAATAGCTGGAGGTTTTCATCGCTTTTATTAGTTCAAATAAGTATTCTAAACTCATAGATAACTTCGTAGTTAATTTCTTATTTAATTTCTTAGTTAAATTCTTAGTTAATTTTAGAATTAGTTTAATTGTTTCATGCTTGGATATTGGATTTATCTAGTTTATTTATGCAATTTGATTTATGCTTAATTTGTTCTTAGATTCTTATGATATGAATGATTCGTGATAGTTTCTTATATTCATGCTTTTAGATTCGTTGCTATTAATTCATAGTTCTTAAGTTCGAGTAGTTTAATTATTGCTACTAGTTGGTAATCTAGGTTAAGATAATTAGTTCAATTAGTTTTTAACTTAATATTGCTTTAGTTTAAATGGTCAAATCAATTCTTCAAAAAACCTCCGATGTACATGTATTTTATATTACTTGAGAAAAACATCCAAGATACCGAACAGTTGTCCTCGAGAGAATCGACTTGAGTCAAACTCACCACCCTACAAGTTCCTCGTACTCTTGCGAGAAAACTTACGTGTTTAATTAAATAATTTAAAAAAGGGGTGCACAAAAGTTTGGATCAGTAGAATCAGCCAACCCAGAGCCGTTGGCCAATCTAAGACATGTGGTTGGCGCAAGCGGTGTATGAACCGGCTTCACGTTAATTATACCATGCCGCGCAAGGAGATAAGTGATATACTTGTGCTGAGATAAAATGCAGCCCTATGAGTCAGGCATAACTTCAATGCTTAGAAAGTAGGAGAGAGCGCCCAAATCATTAATCAAAAAACGAGTAGCAAGTACATCAACAACACGAGTTAGAAAGTCTGAGTTGCTTCCCGTGAGAATCAAATCATCCACGTAGACAATAAAGTAGGTTGTAATATCCGAGTGATAAAAAACAAACAGAGACATATCCGTACAAGAGCTAAAGAAACCCATGTCAACCAAGAACTGTTTAAGCTCTACATACTAGGCACGAGGTGCTTGCTTGAGGCCATAGATGGTACGCTTAAGTTTGCACACATGACCTGGGTACTGGACATCAACAAAACAGGTGGTTGGGCCATGTAAACCTCTTCCTCAAGAAGGCCCTGAAGAAAAGGATTGTTGACATCGATTTGACGAAGTAACCAGCCCCGAGACAAGGTAATACTTAGAACAAGGTGAATGGTAGCCGGTTTAACAGCTTAGCAAAATGTATCAAAGAAATTAACACCAAGCCTTTGGTGAAAACCCTTAGCCAAAAGTCGAGCATTAAACCAATCCAGAGAGCCATCCAGGTTACGTTTCACACGAAACACCCACTTAAAACCAACTACATTGTGAGACGGATCAGACGGCACAAGATCCCTAATATTATTGCGCAGAGCGCATCAAATTCGGCCAACATGGCTGATCTCCAATGAGAATCTTTGAGAGCCTGATTGATATTAGAGGGTCAACATCAGATAATGAAACAGAGGCTTCAAAAGCATACCGAGTATTAGGTTTGCGAATCTAATCTTTTGATCCAGTGTGCATGGGATGAGGGGCCAGCAGGGGCTGAGGCGAATTTTCAGGTGGTGGAGGAGACGTCATTGAAGGCAGCGAGTGAGGCAGAAGAGCATGTGACGCAACGGTCAGTAAAGGTACGTCCTCCGGAGGTGCGGCTCCAATATATGGAGAAACCATAAGCACCGGAAGAGGCACAGACAGTGACATAGAGGGAGCCGACGGTGAAGGGCCAACAGGTTTATTGAGAGTACTCGAAAAAGGGAAGACGGACTCATCAAACTCAACATGGCGAGAGATAAATACCTTAGACGAGGACGGATCATAACACAGGTAGGCACTTTGAGTTTGTAAGTAACCAAGAAATACACAAGACCAAGACTGATTATCGAGCTTGTGATTAGAGTAAGGACGGAGTCAGGGAAAACACATAGCTAACCACGCAAAGTTTTGCAAGGTTAGGTGGATGATTAAAGAGACGCTCAAACGAAGAAGACATTGAGAGGCTTGACTTGGGCATATGATTTATAAGATACGCGGCCGTAGTAAGACTATACGACCAAAAGGTGAGAGGTGTAGAGGCTTGATGGAGAAGAGTTAAGTCAGTTTCAACAATATGTCGATGTCATCTTTTGGCATACCCATTGTTCTCAGGAGTATGAGGTGGAGAGGTGAGGTGTGTGGTGCCACTAAAGCCAAAAATGGGACGAAGGGCGAGAAACTCACCGCCATTAACCGAGTAAAATGAAATAATTGGACATGCAAAATAGTTTTCAACTAAATCTTTAAACTGAGTAAACGTCACTAACACATCCGATTTTCGATTTAAAGGATAAATCCAAACACACTTAGTAAAGTGATCAATAAAGATAACATAATTATTTTAAACCATCACTTGATAAAATAGGGGATGTCCAAACATCAGAAAAATCAGCTCCAAAGGAGAAGTAGACGATAAACTAGAATCTTTATACGGTAACTTGTGACTTTTATTCACCTTGCACGAAATACAAGTGTTGGTTAAAAATGAGCTAGAAAACAAACTAGATGAGGTAGCTAAGTGATGTAACAAATGAGATAATGGGTGACCAAGGAGTAGATGCCACAAGAAAGACTCCTTAGATGATGTCGTGAGGGCAGAAGGTACAGATCCCGAGGTGTGTGGCCAGTGATATATCCCATCTTTACTGAGGCTGCTGAGGATGATGGCCCCCGTGAGATGATCCTTCACCTAAAAACTAGAAGCATGGAATACAACAACAATATCATTGCTACGACACAATTGAGCAACAAATATAAGGGTTTTACTCATCGACGAAACAAAAAGAGTATCTGCAAAATTAAATGGTGGCGTAGTATGTAAAGTGCCAACATGAGTAATGCATAAACCCGAACTATTACTAATGATTACATCATCCTAAACCTCAAAGGGCGAATGAAGTGAGAGATTTGCGAGGTCAGTGGTAATATGATGTGATGTGCAGATTCAAGAATCCAATCCTCAGAATCGGAGGCCAATGGGTGAGCAGCTGTATGGGCATAAGGTGGTAATGTAGTCGGGCGGGCTGTGGGCTGAGTTAAAACTCTGTGCGCGGCAAATGGTTAGGAGTTGAGATTGGGGTACCGTTAGGCCGAGTGGCCCGGCTCCTCGCAGAGTTGGCACCGTCCTTTGTATGGGCGAGGGTTAGGGTTAGGGTTAGGGTTAAGGTTAGATGCTATTGACGGCCTGAAACCTTTAAGCGTTGGATTGGCGACAACCAAAATCCTTTCCCCGGCCATGCAAGAAGTTTTGACCGCCACAACTAGAGTTACCAGATGTCGGGAAGCAGTCGGCGGTGAATGCAGTGAGCAGATGGGGGCTAGCCGCAGCAGGAGGCTTCAAAATTAAAAAGTTTCTCATGAAGCTATCAAACGACACCGACATTTCACAAGCTTGAATGGCATTTGATAACTCACGATATTGATCGTCGAGACCATTGAGGACTGATGCGGACCAAAATGTTCATACGTGATATTATTTATTGTGTAAGGTTATTTATGGTAAGTGACCTCATCATAGGGAGAAGGTGTGCCTCCTGAGAGATGGGCGAGCTGTTTTATGACCATGGTGAGATGGGTGAGCTGGTTTGTGAAGGATCACAATTTCTTATGGTTTGAGCTGTATACTTGAGCTCGGTAATGGGTTTTATGAATGATAAACATGTGGGCTTATGATGAATGGATTGTATGTTTCTTAATGGGCTACATAAAGGGCCCAGATTTGTTATATTAAAGAGATTTAGTACGTCCTAACGCTAATCGGTTGTAGAATTGTGTTGTGAATAGAAGTATGGTTATAGAAGGTAACCCTAGATTGTGAGAAGATTTCTCCTATCTCTATATAAAGGGGCGTGTGCCTCTCATTATTTTCTAAGTTAACATTGTTCAATCGCATCATAATGGTCGAAAAAGAAACATTGAGTGATAATTCCGCTTATTGACTTGAGCGCTGGAGGGTCTTAACGGGTGGGACTCCGACCCGTTTGAGACGCTGTTTTGCAGGATCATTCATGTCGCTGGGAGATTCACAAAAAGTTTGGGCGGTCGCTGTGACGTTTTTAGAGACATTTTCAGGTCGCTGATCTCTTTTGAGGTTAGTACCCCCTTTATTTGGTAACCCAACTTTCTGGACTTATCAAATTGGCGCCGTCTGTGGGAATAGAGAGACATCGAGTCTTTGAGCGACAGGCGTGAGAAATTTCATATTCAAAACATGACGAACGACAATATAATTCCCAAAACTTTACACTATGGTTTTGGATCGAATAACAAAAAGCAGAAGAATCGACTGGCGGATATTAACGAGCGAGAGTTGTCCAAAGGGGGTCAAACGCCCCCTCTGGTGGAAGCAGTAACCCAGGATACCGGCAACACACCACCGTCCTCTCCCAAGAAACGAGGTGGGAAAGAACCAGCTGAAAGTTTAGAGACAATAACTCTAAGAGAAGAAGCGCAAAAAACAGCTCCTGTAGGAGCAAAGGAAAGGGTGGAAACGCCCAAGGAAAAACCTAGCCAGAATAGGAGGGGATTTCTGGAGGGATCTCGGGGAGTAGGTCGTCTAGTGGAGTGTCTAGCTCGACATGGAGGCCAGTGGATATAACAGCCCGACTCTGGCAAGATAACCACCATTTTGCCCCAATTGGTTGCTGCCAGTCGCCCTTAAAATGGCTGAAAAGAGTCATTTTGTTGATGAAGATTGAAGCATCGGGAACATAGGACACGTTCAAGGCCGCGATATCTTCTTTGATCATATCGACATTCTTGATTATCCATTCTTGAGCCCCCGAAGCCATCAATCCAAAATAGATGGAGGATTTTTCATACGCCTGAACAAGCTCTCCCCTATAAGCTGCAAGGAATTTCCTGCCCGTGTCACTGGTGAGAAAGGTCCGACGACCTTCTGCTTCGCCTTCGGCATGAGCTGTTTTCACTTGAGCATGAAGTGCCTGGTTTCGCAGCTTGAGCTCTTCCTGGGCACTTGTGATCTCTTCGACCTGCTTCTAGGTGTTTTTTAGCTCGGTGTCCGTACGTGCAGCCTCATCCTTCAGGCTGTTTATTTGGCTCTTCATGATGGATATTTCTTCTTCACGAGCTTTGAGCAGTTTGATTGCACCATCTAGTTCACCCTGGGTTAAGGATAGCTGTCGGGTTTGTTGCTCGGTCTGTGTAGTAAGCTCTTCGCATGTCTTCTGTAGCTCGCCCTCTGCTGAATGAGCCATTAACTCTTTGGAGAGTTTGGTGACTAGGGGACTTAGCTACATTCGAGCGTTAGGTAAGAATTTGTGTATTGATATGTTGAGATTAAGGGTTCATTAATTTACCTGTTTAATCAAGTGCTCGTTGAGAAGGGTTTCAACATCTGCCACCTCATCGCATTTTGCTAGTACTTTGCTCAGATCGGATGTACTGGAGGAGGTCGTGGGGAGACCCTTACGAAGTTTACGGTGCTTTGGTTCTGGTGGACTTGGGTTTTTAGCCACTGGGTTTGCTGAAATGATTTGAAGAGGGCGCTTGCCTTTGGAGGTTCATTTTATCAGTTGTGGTTCCTCTTCGTCATCTGCTGTTATCTTGGTAGCTTGTTGTGAGGTCTCTTTCTGCTTGATGGGTGAAGGAGTGGCGAGAGTTGCGGGCTGTGACGAGGTTGATTTGCTTGTTTCCTCCGAGCAAGCTGCGAAGCAATTATTGATAAAAGGCACTGCAATAATTAAGGAGAATATCAGTATTTATTCTTTATAAGTGGAGCGTGATATAAGGAAGCCTAAGAACCTACCAAACTCAGATTCTGTGGCCATGAGATCTGGATCAACAGGGCGGGAGTCAATACCCACATAGCGGAAAATGTCGGATCGATTGGTGATGTGCACCACATCGAGAGGGCGCTTGCTCCATTCTGCGAGCTGATCAGAATACTTTTTATACAGATGAGGGTCTTCCTTGGAGGTCAGGGGTCTGTATTGTTTGGGGGTTTTATGTTGTAGCTCAGTTATAAAGGGCCAGGTTTCGGTGTTGTGGATAAAAAAGAAGTTTTTTCTCCACTCGGGGACTTTGTTGGGTGGATTTATTAAAAAATGAGCTAGCCCCGAATGGGAAGAAAGATAGAAAGAGTTCTATTGATACTTGATTTGAAAGCAAAAATGAAAGAAGCTTGCGTCAGGCTGGACATTATAATATTTACATAGTATAAGGTAACCTGCTAGGAACTTCATAGAGTTCGGAGTTAACTGTAGAGGGGAGATTTGGTACAAGTGAGATATGTTAATATAAAACGGATGGGCTGGGAATCTGAATCCTGCCACTAACAGTGCGTCATAAAGAGTGATGTGTTGGGGAGGGGGTTTCAAGGGATCCGTATGGATGCTCTCAGGCAGAATCATTTTAGCAGTTTTGGGTAGGTTGAGGATTCGTTGGTATTTCTTTAACATTTTTGGGTCGGAAAGTGCCCAATAATTGTGTTTTAATTCTTTGGTTGTTAGGGAAGAGGATGGCAGGTCGTCAGCAGTTAGTGAGCGAGCTATAGTTACCGGGTTTTCCCTAAAGTGTTCGCAGGGTGCTGACTCATTTGGTTTTTGCACAGGAATGCCCTCGGGGATGGGGATAGGAGACAAAAGGATGATAGAAGGGCTTTCAGGTATGTGGTCCATTAGGGCCTGGGTTTCAATATGATTTCTGGTTTGAGCTTGGAGTTTCGACCAAGCGACATCGCCCTCTGGCTCGTCGCGTAGGCCGGCGGAGGATAATTCAGGTTGTTTCTGTCTTGTTTCAATGATAAAGGGATTTTCGGTAGGATTAGAGTCAGGGGAGGATACGGAGCTCAGTATATCGATATTGAGAGACGCTAATTCCATCGCAAATCGGACATATACAGGGGGGGAATAACACAGAACAAACATATCTCAGCAGGCATAATTATAACTTCAATAATGGGATTAAAAAAGGGATCTGGGGACTTACACATTTTGACGAGCTGTAGTTCGTTGATGGTTGATGGGTTGCTGGAAGATTTCCAATTGGTCACTATTTGATGAATTTTTCTTAAGCAAAAATGGCGATTTCTTTCCGACTGTAAGAGTGAAAGGTGATTATTGAAGAAGATGAAATGATTTCTGTATTGGACGGCGGAGAGTTGATAAGATGGTTCTGAGTGGGGTGTGATAGGGTTTATTTGGGAATGTTTTGGGCCTTTAATGTTTGGGCCCACTACGTTTATTAAATTACGAGAATACATCTTAAGGGCACGTGTCCGGCAGGATGACAGATTACATTTAATGAAATTTAAATGGGAATAGACATAAAGGGAAAGGTGTGTTTTGACTTTTTGGGTTGCTAATGATGACAATTTTAGAATTATTGGGAATAAGTCTGGTTACAGGTTGTAGGAGGGGTTTTGTGGCGTCAGGTCGTCAGTTGTGGAATTGGGGACTGGACTTTGGGTTTTTCGGTCGTCTTTTGCAGGATAATCATCCTGCCTCCGCTCACATGGTTTGTGCGAGCTAAATTTGGATAGGTCGTAAGTCGTCATATGATGGTCGCTAGTATACTTGCTAAATCAGTGGGACGATGAATTTTATAGCTCGACTTATCGAGCCAGGTGATTTTTGAGAAATGGTATTGGTAAGCTGTTTATGTACTTGTGTTTTATTTTTGTTATTTGTGTTTGTTTCTATGTTACATGTCCTACCTAATTTCGTGTCTCAATCAGCTAGAACATGGGGGACTAGCTGATGCGGACCAAAATGTTCATACGTGATATTATTTGTTGTGTAAGGTTATTTATGGTAAGTGACCTCATCATAGGGAGAAGGTGTGCCTCCTGAGAGATGGGCGAGTTGTTTTATGACCATGGTGAGATGGGTGAGCTGGTTTGTGAAGGATCACAATTTCTTATGGTTTGAGTTGTATACTTGAGCTTGGTAATGGGTTTTATGAATGATAAACTTGTGGGCTTATGATGAATGGATTGTATGTTTCTTAATGGGCTACATAAAGGGCCCAGATTTGTTATATTAAAGAGATTTAGTACATATGGGAACTTAACATGTGGGGAGAATCCTAACGCTAATCGGTTGCAGAATTGTGTTGTGAATAGAAGTATAGTTATAGAAGGTAAACCTAAATTGTGAGAAGGTTTCTCCTATCTCTATATAAAGGGGCGTGTGCCTCTCATTATTTTCTAAGTTAACATTGTTCAATCGCATCATAATGGTCGAAAAAGAAACATTGAGTGATAATTCCGCTTATTGACTTGAGCGTTGGAGGGTCTTAACGGGTGGGACTCCGACCCGTTTGAGACGCTGTTTTGCAGGATCATTCAGGTCGCTGGGAGATTCACAAAAAGCTTGGGCGGTCGCTGTGACGTTTTTAGAGACATTTTCAGGTTGCTGATCTCTTTTGAGGTTAGTACCCCCTTTATTTGGTAACCCAACTTTTTGGACTTATCAAGGACTTTGAGAACAATATCCTCCAAATCCATAGTTGATCCTAGTAGAGTGAGTTCATCCATCGTGCCCTTGATGCTGTACAAGAACTAGGTTATGATTTGATTACCCTTGATTGGATTTTGTATGCGATTTTTGAGCGCCAAGATTCGACCACGAGAGGGACGCCCATACGTGTTGGCCAGGATATCCCGCGCGGCCTTAGACGTCTTCGCTGTGGAAATGAATGGGACTAACGATGGCGTGAGCGATTGCCGACAGGAGGAGCTTGTCCTGACGAACGCAAATCGAATACTTCAGATTCGGTGTTGAAGTGTTCGCGGTTATGGTGGATGGAGGCGGGCAGGGATTGGTACCATCAATGTAGCCTGTCAATTCATAGCCGGCAAGCAGTGCTTCGAATTGGAACCTCCATAAAGTTTAGTTGGTAGAATCAAACTTCAATGGAATGTGCGCATAAGCATTGATTGCAACCACGTCCGATATCGCAGCCATGTCGCTGTGGAGGCGATATCGGGAAGAAGAAAAAGGAGAAGAGAATAAGAAAAAAAAAATTGTTGACATGAAAAGGGAGGAGAGTAGGCGTCGATTACAGAGTATGACGAGACATTAGAGGCTTGATATATATCATGTGAGAATAGAAAATTTTAATTATCATTAACGACACGTACAATATCTATCTAAAGTATATATGTGGTGATATAGAACATATAAAAATAATTAAACAAATAATAAAAAATAATAAACGAATAGTGGAGCAATAGAATTCTCCTAATAGTTAATGGGTATAAAAATGGATAACCTAAATGGCAAACATACTTATCATGTTGTATTTATTGGTCGATCTCTATAATTATTATTCTTAGGTTTTCTTGTTACTACTCGCAAGAGTAGAGTTTCAGAATTGTATTATTATTATTATTATTATTATTATTATTACCATCTAGCTAGCTAGCTATTTGATTTAATCCCACTAGGCATTAATTGTCAAGCTCTTGCTTTTCTTTAATTTTATCTTTTAGTTAATGAACAGCAAAGTTCATTTATGATGTTGGCAACGAGCTAGTGAGAATTTTCTGTCTGGCAATGAAATAGATGCACTCATTTGTTTGTTTGTTTGTTTTGGACAGTAGATGCATGACTGGTTAGATTGATACTGGTGCCCCATTTTCTCCCTGCAATTGAGTGCACTTTTTTTGCATTCATGTGAATCATGTCTATGAATTCACCTTAGGACATTGACATTCAATACTGTCCCTCTTCAGGTTGGGGGTCTACTCTTTGCTGGAATTAATCCCTTCAACCCAACTGCTTCACTACCATTTATTTGGAACCTGTATATATATTTATGTGCAATAATATACTATATACCTCGTGCATAAAATATTGGCCAATTAAAGAAGTGGAGTGGATATTGACACCCAAAATTTTATAAGTTCACCACATATTTTAAATTAACGTGTTCAAATGAAATTTTCGAACATTTGTTTATGCTGCAATTGAGATTTCGAACACATATTTCGAGATTTGTTCGATCATGTGTAAAATATGGGATGAAATTTGTCGGACTAAAATTCCTAACACATTATTCAAAAATTAAATCCAAACATTCTGAAATTTAAAATATGAATAAGCTCATAAGAAACTAGGGTGTAAATATACATGTCCTTCAAGGAATTCCAATGTTTGTGGAACATGAAATTATCTCACAGGGTTAAGAGAAAATATCTTTTTTCTCTCAAACTCTACCCAGTCATTTTACCTTTTGAACTGTGTATTTTTTACATTTTACTTTCTTAAACATTTTTTGTACATTTTTCGTGCATCAATTATCGTTTGCGAAACTTTTTGCACAATTAAAGGGTAAAAATTGTCCTCTAAACTCACACCATGAAAAAGAGCCACGTCAAGTAATGATTTTATCATTCAATTATGCGAAAAGTTATATCCACGATAATATTATACAATAATTTTTGTCGAACTATGCATAAGAAAGTAAAGTATAAAAAATGCTCAATTCATAAATCAAAGTATAGATGAAAAGATTATAATATAAAATATTAAATTGATTAGAGTTGAAAGGTAAAAAAATATAATTTTGTCCAGTATTTAATACAAAATATACGAAGTTGAGAAAAATACAGTTCCTATCGTGTAATGCAAGAGTTTTAGAATCCTATTGGAGCAAATTAAAGTAATCACTTCAATTCCTTGAGCAAGGATCCTATTTTGTAATAGTTTCTTGAGCATAGCTTGCGACCTAAAGGTCCAGTGGCTAGCTACTAAGTTATCAATTGCCTATATTCTCGTTTTGAAAAAAAAAAATTATTTTGAAATTTTTGTTTTAAAATGTTTATATTTTTATTTATTCTTTTTCCTTCAAATTATTTTAATTTTTTCTCAAAAATAAATTATTTAATTAATTATTATTATTATTACACAATTTCTCATAAATATTACTATTATTTCACTCACGTAACTCTAATTACCAATCATTACTATCAATCATTATTTCACTTTTCTTGATATTAATTAATTTTAATAACTATTTTTTCATTTTATATTGATTCACACACTTCAAATATATTTTTCTTTTTTTATCTCATTTTCAAATTTTCAAAATCAAAACATAGGCAATTGCTCCCTAAAATACAAATGATCTCTAATCAATATCGACCATAGATTGATTTAACAACAAAAAAAAAGTCGACCATAGATCAATTTCTCTTTCTTTCCTTTTTTGTTTTATTAGGGAGGGGCTAACTTAAGCTTTGGTCTGGGGGCAATTGCCCTGTCTCAATTATTAATTTTTATTAGTAGTGTTAAGAGTATTATAAGTTTGTCCGCCCTTCAATTTTTGATATTGCCTCCTCAAAATAAAAATATCTTTGATGAAAGAAAAAATATGTGAGGATCTTCTCAAAGAGGACATTGTATTTTGTAGGATAAATAGTTCTTAAACAAATGTCAAATTGTTCAATGTCAATCTCAAAAAATATTAGGGCAACTTGTTAGGCTGAACTAACGGCGGATCATTCGTTAGGCCAAAATTTCATATCAATACATTATAATGCAAAAATCAATACATTATATTAAAATTCAATACATCATATTACAAATATACCACAGTACAAAAAATCAATACATTCTAGTACGGATCAGAGATTTATGAAAAACTAATACTTTACGGTAAAAAACAAATACATCCCAATACAAAAATTAATAAATTATAGTATCGGGTCAAATAACCTAACGGGTCATGACCCGTTAATCTGGCCTAACACAAGTGTTTCCCTTCAATAAATCACAACTTTACTCGCCGGATGAGAAATATAATCCTTGGTCAGCCCCGTTACTAAAACTTTATATGCTCTTTCACCTTTATTCAAATATTAATTGTAACAATTTAGTTTTCAAAATTGATCAACATGTTATAATTAAGTTCCAAAAATATTTTACAACATTTAATTTAATTATAAATCTCTTAATAAATTAACCAAACACCCTCTTAATATAATTGTAGTGGGAAAATTTCATTTTTGGTACATTATATTGGCCACTTTCCAGAAAAGGTACGTGATGTTGGCCAGCATCAAACTACATACATTAAGTTGGCAAATTTATCAAATTTGGTACAAAAAAAGCTCAATCGGGCTTTGATGCTTACATGGCATGATTTAATCATTTCTTATCATTTTTAATTTAAAATTTAATTTAAAATTTAATTTAATTTATAAATTAATTTGAAAACTGATTTCTTATCATTTTTAATTTAAAAATTAATTTAAAAATTAATTTCTTATCATTTAAAATTAATTTAATTTAATTTAAAAATTATTATAAAAATTAATTGCTTATCATTTTTAATTTAGAAATTAATTAAGAAATTAATTTCTTATCATTTTAAAATTAATTTTTTACCAGTGTGTATAAAAAATGGAATTATCCCCCGATTATAGTGTACTAGTGTGTATGAGCAGCTAATGATGCCGGTTTGAAGAATAGCAAAAGCACTCAACCCTGTACTTATGCCTTGTTTTACTACTGCAACTAGTAGCTACTAATAGTACTACTCATACTTCATTATATACGAGAATGGAATACTAACAATGTTGATGATAGTCAACAAGAGAATGAGATATTTCCCTTTTGCTCTTTTTATTCTGCTCTAGTGATCAAGTGTATATTGCACAATGGCAACTCTGCCAAATTGGTTTAATCACCGATGCATTGACGTAGTTCACATGCATCAATGATGATATTCCATGCATTTATTAACCATTGGTCCACTCTTGATGTGCTCTATCATAAAAGCTTAGAAAAAAATTAGGTGATCCCGTTTTTTTCATTGGGTCCGATGTATAGAATTTTCTCCATTCCATTTTTCAATTCTTAGCAAGAAAAATGATAAAAGTGATAGAAAGTTATTGATTTTTGTGTTAAAAATAAAACATGTTTGATAAGTTGTTTTTGTGATTGAAAATGGAAAAGCTTATCTAATTTTTCATTTTTGATATAAGTTTGTGTAATTGTAGTAGATTTCATATGAATTTGTGTGATTATAATGAGAAGTTGTCTTGGTAAATTGTCTAAATTTCAATTTCCATTGAAAGTAAAAAAGTGAAAATGATTTAATTTTCAATAAAAAAATCACTAAATAAATATAATCTTATTTTCCAAAATAGTTGGGAATTGAAAATTTTGGGACGGAAGCAGTTTTTGGTAAGATGATGATACTTTTTTAATCAAAAAATTATGTTTTAATCAAAATATATCAAGTCTTCCCTCTATCATATTCTATCTGTCGATCATTTCATATAAATTAAGAAAGATGATTGTTGTTATAATTATAGATATCAAATGAACAAAATATCTTTTTTTTTAAAATATTAAAAATATAAAATAATAAATGTAAGGGTAAAATTGTTAAAATAACATTCAATTCTTATTGGAAAAAAAAATAATATAATTATCTATTAAAAATATATATATTACAAATAGAATGAGACAAAAAAGAAAAATCTAAATTACGAACAAAGGCAGACATAATATAGTGCAAAAATATTAGATTTATGTTTAAAGTTTTATAATTTTACAAAAAATATAAAAATAAAAAATTGTCTCACATTTCGTTACAAAGGTGTCTCACAGAACACCTACTATTATTGAGTATATGCATGTGTAAGTGCGTAAACAGCTGATTTCTTATAAGTTACAAATGGGTGGAAAGTGACTTGGCCAAGTTGGAAATAACAAGGTAACAAATTTATATAAGACTATCTTTATGGTCTTGATCATATATACTATGGGATATAGTGAGAGAGGTTGACGGCATTACTATTTTTATTTTCCATTGATTTTAGTATTATCTTAATTATAATATACAAGATTTATAAAAAACATCACAATTTATATAATATATCCCACATAAAAATTGATTTCCGTGTGAATCCATCCATATATATAAATATTACTCTAATATAGGGGACAAAAAACAATTGTAATGTACTTAGTTATGCAATAATAATCAGATAAAATAGTTATTTTAGTGAGACTGATGTCTAATTATGAATAGTAGCATGATATATAAACTTACGTTTGCATATTTTAGATACATGAATTTAGTAAATTTAAAATCACATATTCTTTTTAAAAAAAAATGGTATATCTATTTTAAACGTAATTTTATTGAGAATAAAATTGAATTGAGGTTGCGAGCCGATGTCGCTATTGGTCGCGAGCTAAAGATGAGATCGTTGAGATTGCAAGCAAAGGTTGCCGAGGTCTCTGAGAATAAAGATAAGGTCGCTGAACTGAGGTCGCGAACTAAGGTTGCCGAGTTTAGATACTTAGACTGCTGTCGGGCTGTCTAAAACAGAAGAGACAGATACAGAAGAAGATAAAGAAGGACAGTTATGCATGAAGGTAAACTTACTGTGAGATTATATACCGTGTGCGACGTGGAACTATGGTCTAGCTACACCAACAAGCCCATGTAACCCTAACTTTTAGATCTCTCTTTTTTTTTTTATATATATATATATATATATATATATATATATATATATATATATATATATATATATATATATATATATATATATATATATATATATATACGAGCTCACGCATTGGTTGTAATCAAGAAAAACAAGTAATAAATCATCTTCCTCATATTTGTTAAAATGCGGTTAGCTTTGTTTCTTTACAAGATATCAGAGCGGGTCAATCCTGCCTCTGATCCGTTATTCATCGTTTTCTTATCTGTTTTTCCTGTTTAACTTTATGGCTACACTAGCAGAGATGAACACAGAGGCCCCACCTGGAAATTTTCAGACTGCAGACATTGTGCACCTTCAAAGCCAACTGGTGAGCATCAAGCTCAATGACAATAATTTTCTGCTTTGGGAGCAACAAGTGCTAGCAGCAATTCGAGGATATGGACTAAAAGAGTTCATAAATGGATCTGAGATAACACCGAACAAATTCACAGTCGAAGGTATGGTTAATCCCCAATATATTAAGTGGATGAAACAAGATCAACTTATTGTTTCTTTGCTTCTGTCCTCCTTGAGTGAAAACATACTTGTCACTACTGTTGGTTTGAGTAATGTTAAAGATATTTAGGATTGTCTGAAAACAAGCTTTGCTAGTCACAATATTGCAAAGATTATGCAGCTAAAAATGCAACTGCGGTCCTTAAAGAAAGGAAATTTACAGATTAAGGACTATTTTGGGAAGATTAAGTCCATTTGTGACATGCCTGGTTCAATAGGTGTCCAAATTATGTATCTTTTGAATGTTTTGAGGTTAGAATATAATCCTCTAATTGTTTCTCTTACCAAAAGAGCTGAAAGATTTTCTACGATGGAGGCATAAATTGTTTTGTTAAGTTTTGAAAATAGATTGGAGGCCATTGATGGTTTCAGTGATGGATCAGACAATTCTCAGTTCTGTGCTAACTTCACTACTCAGAGCTCTTACCTTGGAAATAGGAGAGGTAGAGGCAGAGGTTTTAATCAATTTCAAGGCAATAGAGACCAGTTTCAAACCAATAGAGGAAGAGGAAATTCAAGAAAAGGAAATGGATACACAGGAAGAGGAGGCAGATATGGCAACAATAGGCCAAAGTGTCAAAACCTTTGGTTAGAACAATCACACGGCTGACAAATGTTACTATAAGTTTGATTCAAACTTTCAAGGGAACAATGGCAATAGAGTCCAACAGGGGAATCAACAGGAAACAATCTCATAACCAATGTTGCCAGTTTTGGTTCTGTGACCTCAAAGGCAAATCAAGAAAACTCTTGATATCCTGATTCTGGTGCTACCAACCACCCCACTTATGAATTGGGAAATTTGAACATGTCTTCTGATTATCAAGGAAGTGAAATGATTCAGACAGCAAGTGGAGCAGGTATGTGTATTGCTCACTATGGTAAATCTGTAGTGACCTCTGATGACCATCTCCACACCTTTAGTCTTAATAACCTTTTACATGTTCCTTACATTACCAGAAATTTGCTTCGTGTGTCTCAGTTTGCTAAGGGTGATAATGTTTTCTTTAAATTTCACCCTTCCTTATGTCTTGTGAAGGATCAAGCAACAAAATCTGTGCTGCTTCAAGAGAATCTCAGTAATGGACTCTACAAATTCAAACTTGCTCCTAAAATAGCTCATCAAGAACATCATTCTCCTATTCCTTTATGTTTTCTATCAAGTGTCAATTCTGCTGAGCTCACAAATAAATTAAGACTGAATCTTTGGCATTCTAGGCTTGGTCATCCTTCCTATGATATTGTAAAGAGAGCCTTGACACATTGTAATTTGTCTTTTCTTGATAATAATGAGAATGATTTTCTGTGTTCTGATTGTATGAGTTCAAGAATGCATAAACTCCCTTTCAATGATTCCCAGCTTCATGATTATCAAATTCTTGACTTAATCCACAGTGATCTTTGGGGTTCTTCACCTGTTGTGTCTTACAATGGTTTCAGATATTATGTGATTATTATAGATCAAGCCTCCAGATTTACTTGGTTCTATTTGCTAAAATCTAAGGCTGACCCAAAATCAGCTTTTTTGCACTTTAAAAACCTAGTTGAAAACTAATTCAAAATAACCATTGAGTCTTTACAAAGTGATGGTGGTGGAGAATCCATTGGTTTAAAAGGTATTTTTGTATCAGTTTGGTATCACACACAAAATTTCATGCCCTTACACAACTGAGAAAAATGGAATGGCAGAGAGAAAGTATAGACATATAGTTCAAGTAGCTCTTTCACTCATATCTCAATCCAATCTTCCTTTTAGATATTGGAGTGAGGCTTTTAGTTCTGCAGTTTATCTAATCAACAGAACACCTAGCAAGCTACTCAAATACAAGTCACCCTTTGAGATAATCACTCAAACCAAACCAGATTACACTTTACTCGAGAATTTTGGATGCTTATGTTATCCCCTTCTCAAACCTTACTCCACTCAAAAACTTCAACCCAAGAGTATCCCTTCCACATTTATTGGATATAGCCCTGTTCACAAAGGATATAAAGTACTTTTACCCTCAAATAAGATTATTGTCACTAGGCATGTCTTGTTTCAAGAAAATATGTTCCCTTTCAATAAAGAGCCCTCAGTTACCATGGCCTGCATGAACCAATCTTTTCACCATACACCCTTACTTAAGATTGACCAAGATAATTCAGCTTCCAATCAATATGAAAATAACTATTCTAATAACACACCTGTATATTCCTCTTCTACAACTTCTTCCCATGACATACCTGATCACACATATAACTCACCTGTAACATAGTCCTCTCCTGCACGTAGATCAACCAATTACACACCTTCATATACTTCATCCATTCTAATTGGTCATATCACTATAGATTTACCTATTGAAAATAATGATATACATTTTGCTACCAACCTTGATGTGCAGCCAACAAGCACTCATCACATACAGACGAGGTCCAAATCAGGTATTCACAAGCCCAAAACCTATGCAGCTGTTGTGAAAGCTGAGAATGTTGAGCCTAAGATATCAGAAGAGGCATTTCAAATTCCTGCCTGGAAAGATGCAATGACAACAGAATATGAAGCTCTCTCAAGGAACAATACTTCGACACTTGTGCGACCTCCCCCTAACATAAAGATCATTGGTTCTAGATGGGTTTTAAAGGTAAAGAAAAACATATGGTTCCATCTCCAGGTACAAGGCAAGACTTGTGGCAAAAGGTTACACGCAATGCCCTGGATTGGATTACACAGACACTTACAGCTCAGTTGTGAAACTAACCACTATTAGAACCGTTTTGTCCCTTGCACTCACTATAGGATGGTCTATAAGACAGATTGATGTGGATAATGATTTTTTCCATGGAGACATTGATACAGACATTTATATGGAGCAACCTTTTGGCTTTGTGAAACATGATACACAACAGCTTGTTTGAAAACTGAAGAAGGCCCTTTATGGATTGAAACAAGCCCCAAGGGCATGGTCTAGTAAATTTGGGAAAGTCTTGATCTCATTGGGATTCTTTTCTTCAAAATCTAACACATCTCTCTATATCAAACACACTCAGAACCCAGGCATAATTGTTATGGTATATGTTGATGACATTATCCTGACAGGGAGCAATCAATCAGAGATCCCAAACCTCATTCAAGTCCTGAACAGACATTTCTCTCTTAAGGATTTAGGTGCGCTGCATTATTTCTTGGGAAGTGAAGTATACCGTGATTCTAGTGGACTTATTTTGAATCTGGGAAAAGTAGATTGAAGAGATATTTGATAGAGCAGGTATGAAAGGGGCAAAACGTGTAACCTCTCCTATGGTTTCAAATACCACTCTATCAAGATTTTCTGGACAGCCAATTGAGAATTCCAGCTTCTATAGACAAATTGGAGCACTGCAGTATGCTACTTTGACCAGACCTGGCATTAGCTTTGAAGTGAACAAAGTAAGTCAATATATGAAAAATCCACTTGATACTCATTGGAGAGCAGTCAAAAGGATCTTAAGGTATCTTAGTGGCTCCTAGGATTTTGGCTTGAGAATCAGCCCCTGTAAAAATTTCAACATAACAGCTTATGAAGATGCATATCGCGCTTCAGATGTTGATGACAGAAGATCAACTTTAGGTGTTTGTGTGTTCGTATGAAACAACTTGATATCATGGAAAGTAAAGAAGCAACCTACAGTTGTCGGATCATCAATATAATTTGAATACAGGAGCTTGGCTGTTACAGTTTGTGAGATTATGTGGATTAAGTCATTGCTACATGAGTTGAAAATAAATGATCCTAATCCTGAAATGGTTTGGATGGATAATTTAGGGGCAATATCCTTAGCTGGAAATCCTATAAATAATGAGAGAGTTAAACAGTTTGAGCTTGACTTGCACTTCATCAGAGAAAAGGTTATTAAGGGCTTTGTTAAGGTGCAACATGTGCCAAAATAGGATCAGATAGCAGATATCATGACCAAACCTATAACAGGACAATTCTACTGCAGGCTTAGGAACAAGTTGATTGTTATGCCTAAGCACAGCATGGAATTGAGGGGGCATATTGAGAATAAAACCGAATTGAAGTTGCGAGCTGAGGTCGCTACTGGTCGCGATCTAAAGATAAGATCGCCGAGGTCGCAAGCAAAGGTTGCTGAGGTCTTTGAGAATAAAGATAAGGTCGCTGAGCTGAGGTCGCGAACTAAGGTCGCCGAGGTTAGACACTTAAGTTGTTGTCGAGCAGTCTAAAACAGAAAAGACAAATACAGAAGAAGACAAAGAAGGACAACTATGCATGAAGACAAATTTACTGTGAGATTATATTCAGTGTGCGACGTAGCATTATGATCTAACTACACTAACAGGCCTATGTAACCCTAGCTTACAGATCATCATATTTTATAGTATATATATGCGAACTCATGCATTGGTTGTAATCAAGAAAAACAAATAAAAAATAATTCTTCCTCATATTTGTTAAAATGCAGTTAGGCTTTGTTTCTTTACAAATTTTAGTTATATGTTAATGCTGGGAAGAATGTATGATCGATGAATTACAAGAACTCAGAATATGACTATACTATAGGAAACAAAAGTTCATGATAAGTATCTAAAACTAACTCCAACAGACTGCTCCTTAAATCTCACTCCCTAAATTAATTCTCTCTATTATTTCGGACTTCTTATCTCATTTTACTTTATCAGACTCCCTACTTATGTCTGCTCGCTATTCTAATTTTACTCCAATAGACTCCCTATTTATAAACATTTTATCATATATATAATAAAGTAATAGGGAGTCAATTTAAATAAAAGTAAAAAGAAAATAATAAGGAGCCAAAGTTACTCCCTAATTATAGAGAGTTCAAGTAATAAAATAGAGAGCTCCCTATTTTAGAGAGGCCTTGTAAAAACCTGTTGGAGCTATATTAATACATTTATCTCCCTATAATAGTTAAATAGCCATTATCGGGAGGTTGTTGGAGATAGTCTAATACTTTGGTTTGCGCCATGATGATGGATAAACAGAAAATGATGAAGCCTACAATTGGGTTACTTTTTTAAACAAGGCCCATCGATGGCCTAACCAGCATGTACTTATTAAGGATCCGAACATTCACAAACATATATATAATGGATGGGGCCTAATATTTCGAGCCTTAAACTCAGAATATTGAGTTTATATTAAAGTATGAAGCCCCGTGGTCTTGATGTACTTCGCTGCTATATAATTTGAGCTTATGCGTATTTTAGGTTGCACCCAAATTGGACACGAAATACAATATTTACGACACTCATATTATAATATAAAATAGGATATGATATAATTAAAAATTATAATTTAAAATTTTCATGCATCATGATACTTACAATAAGTATCAAAAGAAATATAGTGGATTAAAAAGTAAAAATCCTTCCAAGTGTTTCCAAGCTATAAAATGAAAATTAAATTCAAAAACCAAAATTAAAAAATTTCATCATTTTAGCCGAAACGAATCACTTTTAGTGTTTGAAAGTAAATGCTACTACCCTTTTCTTTTATTTATGATTTTAAGTAATAATAAAATCTAAAAACTGTGGGATGGTGCTTCTGGTTTCGTAAATGTATTTTTTTTTTATTGTATATAAGAATTTTTTATTTAATTTCTTTTTACATTCTTATTCTCAATTTCTTATATTAATCCAAAACTGCTCAATTTGATCTTCCTAATAGTCTTCTTAGTCTTCTAATCCCAAAACTAAAACTGAAAGGTGTTATAGTAATAATAATATAATAATTAATCACATTATGAAAAGAGAGATCATTAGAAAAAAAAATTATAACTTATATATGTCTTATCATAACACAATCTTATAAAACAATGTATTTGTGATCAATACAATATATCATATTTTTCATTAAAGAAAAATCGAAAGAAAACACCAATCAATAATAAACTAAAGGTTTCCTAAATTTCTTTTAGACAAAGAAAAGTTAAAATTATCATAAAACTCCAATCTCTAAGCAGGCTGGTGCACAAGACACCCGCGCCTTGACCAAGGGCGTGAGCATGGGTAGCGATTAACAAATGCTTGCCCAAAAACAAATTAACAAATGCAATTGATGCCAATAACAGTGCACTTGTTCGGCACATTTGCCGAATTTAAAGGGTGTTTGATGTATAATATAGCCATATAGGATATAATAATTAGGTCCACTCTAATAAGTTGTGCAATGCAATTGATTGCTCTACGCATTGTAGACTCCATTCTTCAAATTGATATCCAATTACTAATTTGATCCCGGCGGTATCCCATGTGAGCTATTTACATTCTACATGTGAATAAATAATGACATGAAATAATATGATTTTCGAATACGGCCACACATACTAAATGGCAAACTGCCGATACTAAGACGCATAGAGTTGAGAATCAAATTACTCAATATTTGATTTGAGACTGATCATTTGAGATCTTGTCTAAAAAAAATATGTTAAAGAAAGATTTATACACTATAAAAGAAAATCTGGAATACCCGAAGAAGTTTACCAAGGGATGTAATCCTCAGCAATTATCGATGGACACTGAGAGATTTATCCTAAAGAAAACTAGTTTAACACCCGTGTATTACACGTAACTTATAAAAAACTAAATATGAAAAATATTTATGAAAATTATAAAATTTTAATTTAAAATAAAAAATTGAAAGGATGTGTTCTCAACCCGTGTCCTGTTCAGTTTATTAATTATTACAATTATTGATTAATATTATATTTTAATATTTAGATTAAACTCGTTAATAATTATATTTACATACTTATAAGAATTCAAAAGATGTCACATTCTCCATCAGTCTCTAATCTATATTAATTAATTATTATTAAATTGTTTTATATTTTTATGTTTATATTAATTCTGTTAGTAAATACATTTACATACTTTGAATTAAAAAGGTGTTATACTCTCAAGCCTTCTCGCATTGTGTCATTGTATAATAAATATAAATTAATTATTATTATATAAGTTTTTTTTTATATTTAGATTGAGTTCATTACTACTATTTAGTTACATACTCCAATTATTGCAAATATATCATCATTTACATATATATAATATTTAAAATTTCAAAATTAAATTATTTCAACTTTTATTATAAATAAAATTTATTTAATTATTTTCATAATATTATTTTTTTGTAATTAAAGTTATTTCATGTGCAATTTGTCTTTTAATTAAAATAATTAATTTATATTTTTTTTTCTACTAATTATATATGACTTATTATGTTATTATATTAGGAGTATGAAAGAAAATTATTGAATTAGACAAAATAAAAAAAATATTAAATTAGGTAAGATACAATAAAAGAAAAATATTAAATTAGGTATAAATTAGGCTCGGATGACACATAAGCAACCACAACACCAAAAATCTTTATTTTTCAAGCAGAGCATACGAATCAGACACATACATTAGAAGGATTTTGCATAAATATATACTTGTTTAACACCAATGAATTATACGGGACTTTTCAAAAGATAAATATAAAAAGTATTTGTGATAATTGTTTAATCTTATATCTAAAATAAAAATTAAAATAATGTATTCTCAACCCATGCCTTGTACATGTCTAATCCATTTATTAATTATTATAAATATTAAATAATTTTGTATTTGATGTTTAAATTAAATTCATTAATCTTAGTTACATATTACAAAATTTCAAAAGGCGTCACATTCTAAACCCGTGTCAATATCTATTTTATTAATTATTATTATTAAATCATTTCATATATTAATGTTTAGAATAAATTAATTAATAACTATTAGTTACATACTTTGAGATATTCAAAAGATGTCATACTCTCAACTCGTTTCGCATTGTACTGATGTCTAATCAATGTTTATTAATTATTAGCATATAATTTAATATTTTTATGTTTAGATTGAATACATTACTAATATTTAGTTACATACTTAAATTATTGTAAATAACTCATATTTTACTTATAAATAACATTTGAAACTTCAAAAATAAAATTATTTCAAATTATATTATCTTTAAAACTTATTTAATTATTTTCATAATAAAGTTTTTTTTAATTAAAATCATTTCATATGTAATTTTTATTTTAATTAAATTAACTAATTTAGATATTATCTACTAATTATATAAGACTTATTTCTATTATTATATTAGGAGAATCAAAGGAAAGTATTGAATAAGGAAAAATATAATAAAAGAATTAAATTAGGTAAGATACAATAAAAATAAAAGTATTAAATTAGGTAAATATTAGGCTCGGATGACACATAAGCAAACGAAACACCAGAATTTCTTATTTGTCAATCGAAGCATACGAAGCAGACACATAGGTTAGGAGAATTTTGCATTAATATATAGAGCAGATATTGACGGCATAATTACTAAGAGTTGTGCCCGTCAGTAAAAATGTCGTCGATATTACCATCGATACTAATGTAACAAATTATTAATGTCACAATTTAACAAGAGATATGCCAAATGACGAGCATATGTACCAATGACACTACGCATCGGTAAATACCGATGACATAGATACACATCGGTAAAAGTAATATATATATATATATATATATATATCTGTCTCTTATACACATCTAGATGTGTATAAGAGACAGACCATCTTCTCCATCGACAACCTATCATTGCAACCACCACCAGTTGTTGCATGCCGTCGCTCCAGATTATAAGGTGAGTTTTTTTGTTTAATTTAAATTAGTTTTGTCCAATTTTTGGAATTGAATTACTTTAATAATCATATTTTAATTATAAATTTTATTATCATTATTGTATAATTAATTTCTTTTTATTTATTTAATTTGAGTTTAATTTTCAATTAAGCTCTAGGGTACGGTTTGTTTTGAACTAGGGTTGACTAGGCTTTGAATTTGAATTTAAATTAAGGTTGGTTTTAAAATTAGGGTTGAATTATAATTATTTAGATAATTGGGTTAATTTCAGAAATTAGGATTAGTTTAGAGTCTAATAAGAAATTATTTTAAAATTTAAGATTAAATTATAATTATTTAGATAAAGAGTTAATTTTGTAAATTAGGATTAACTTAGGATTTAACTAGAAATTACTTAAGAATTAGTGTTGAATTGTAATTATTTAGATAATTAGGGTTAATATAGGGTTTAATAGAATTATTTTGAGTTTTGGGTTGAATTATAATTACTTAGATAATTAGAGTTGATTTTGAAATTAGGGTTAATTTAGGAATTAAATAATGATTATTTCAAAATTATGGTTGAATTCTAATTATTTAAATAATTTGGGTTGATTTCAAAAGTTAGGTTAGCTTAAGTTTGATTAAAAATTATTTTCAAAATTTGAGATTGAATTGTAATTATTTAGATAATTAATGTTGGTTTCAAAGGGGGGAATTTTGAAAAATTAAGGTTGAATTGTGGATAATTATGGATTTATTTGTGTTGAGATTGTTTGATTTCGTGATTGTACATTGTGTTATGGTGACGTCAGTGGTTGATGACGTTTACGACATTAGTAGGGAGATTTTGTCCTCCAATCACGGGTTCGATATTTTGAAATGTGATGGTGGTTTTGAAATGTGGTGGTAATGTTGTGATTATTATATAATTTGTAATTGTACTTGGTGTTGTGGTGACATCGGGGGTTGATGATACACTGCACCGACCGAGAGGTTTTGTCCTCCAATTCGAATTTGATGTTTTGATTTATGGTGAATATGGTTGTTATTTATGTTGTGTTTAATATATATTTCTAATTATGATTTTGAATGTGTGTTGATAACATGTTAAATTATTGAATACTGGTTCAAAAACCAAGATATTTTGTTGGTAATCCATTGGTTAGCGAGGATCGATTTCACCGACAAATAACAGCTGTCGGTAAAATTAATTACCGTGCTTGTGTGTGTTTTGTCGCGCTTAAATATCTTTCCTCGGAGGCTATTAAGTAACTTTATAATAATGTTCTAATATATTTTTTATATTACTTATGCTCTAACCATAAGTTTTTTTAGTGTGTATTGTGAGACAACTAGGATAGATAGGATTCTCCGAGAGGTCCGCGAGGAACGTATAAGCCCTAGCGGGTGGACATTCGCGGAAATCCCTAATTCACATCATCGATTTTTGTGACCCGAGTCCTACTAAATAACTAATCTTTTTTATCTTTAACATATATATATAGGGATAATGAAGCATATCAGTGCCCTGGTATAGGAATAATGAAGCATATTCGCATCATCTGAAGGCCCCAATATAGGGATAATGAAGCACATCGGCGGGTCTCAATTTGTGATTGGTAATGCACGTGCAGTCGTAAGTAACTTTATATTTATCATTATAAATTTGCATCGAAAGTAATTATATATTTTATGATAATTGATTGTATATTCAAATAATTTAACAAATCGTAAGGAGAAAGGTCGGGAGGCCACTTCATATAAGAATTTTATGGCTTTGCACAAGAAGTCTAAAGTCACATAAAGTGACAGCAGATCAAAATATATCTTTCATTTTTAGTATTAACTAAGCTTATTTTTTGTTTTTGAGAATATTACACACACACACACACACAAGTATCATGTTAACTAACAATTTTGGTTTTCACAAGGAGTTTAGAGACGTCAAGATGAGACGCGTGTTAATTCACAGGAGTCGAATGCAAAGGTTGATGAGGACGAGGTCTATCTAACCGTCGTTAGGGTGAAGTAGGGTCGATGTTATGGCACTAACTGCTTTGAGAAGTTGGCGACTGCGAGGATTTACACAGGCGGCGATTCTCCCTCTCAACCGGAAAGTCATGTCATACGGCTTGAGACACAGCTCCAAATGCAGCAGTAGCTTCGTGCGCAACCAACGCTAATCGAAGGACGGCGCAAAGGGTACGAGCGAGCCCGACGAATGGCGCAACATGAAATATTGGAGCTCGAGGTGTGACACTAGGCGGACCTCGAGATGTAACAAATCGCGGCAATAGCTGTAGCGACAAGCCATATGTAGTCATCCTATACACCCCCTCCACCTCCTCCTCAGTCATCCCATTAGCAGCATCCGCCTCCTTCATCGGGAGGCTTCACCATCCATCCACGTCCTCCTCCTAATCATCCAGAATTGTGTTCTTTTTTGGATTATGTACTTTTGATTTGTTAGACTATAAATTCTACTATATATAATTTATTAAATAATTTTCATTTTAACTTCAATTTTAAGTTGTGGTTTGCTTTTTGTTTTTTGTTTTTCATTTTTACCTTTTATAAATTTAAGGTATATAGATATACATAGATACTAAATAATAATAATAATAATAAATACAATAAAATATATATAAAATATCGACGAGAATATGCTCATCAGTATTCACACGATAGTTTGACCTTAAGTATTTACCGACTATAATATGTCCATCGGTATTCACTGACGAGAACTCCTCAATATTTACTGACGGTAATATACTGATGAACAAGGCATGTGATGGTTGTCGATATGCCAATAGGAACCCAAATTAGTATTCCCGGGATGGTATACCATGGACCCATGTGCATCTTGTAGGATGCAACCAGTCCCACACTAAAATATGAGAGATGTCCCAGCAGATTTTTAGAGACCCTGAATTCCACGCGTCTACGCAAAAACCCCAATTGCATACTCCTTCACAATTTCCTTCGTATTCTTAATCACACCTCCGCAGAAATCCTGCCTCGACAGCCAGTCACAACATGGCAATCGTTGTCTTCCCGACGCAGCTCAACACCTTGGCCTCACAAACTCCGCTAATGATGAGAAATATAAAAGCCACCTCTTCGTGGTTGAATTCGATGTTTTCCATAATTTGTAGTTGAACGATTTTGAATTTTATTTTATTTTCATTTTTCTGGATTTGTTCAAATTTTTCGCATCTGAAGTGGTTCAGATTGTTGTTGTCACTGAAATTTTCACTTCATGGAGATTTAGTATGTTTTGGCTATAAAATTACATTATTTCATATCAACTATCTGTAAAAATGGCTGAATGAAAAATTTACATTATAGTTAAGATCTTAATATCTTAAGATCATGAATATGTAGTTTGTGATGATATGTGCATGTTATGTGTGATAATATGTACATTATTTATGTATCTTATTCTTTTTCCCTAGTACTGATGAATATATATATATATATATATATATATATATATATATATATATATATATATATATATATATATATATATATATATATATATATAGTTTGTGATGATATGTGCTTGTTTTGTATGATAATATATGCATGATATGTGTGGTGATATGAATATATTTTCTTTTCTTTCCTTTTCTAGATTATAGATGAATATATGTGTAGTTTGTGATGATATGTTCATATTCTGTGTGATGATATATGAATATCTTATTCTTTTTTTTTGTTGAATATATATGTAGATTGTGATGATATGTGCATGTTCTGTGTGATGATATGTGCATGATCTGTGTGATGATATGTGAATATCTTATTCATTTTCCCAGGGTCTGATGATGAATATATATGTAGTTTGTGATAATATGTGCATGTTTTGTGTGATGATATATATGTGCATATCGTGTGATGATACGTGCATGATCTGTGTGAATGATATGTGAATATCTTATTCATTTTCCGTGGGACTGATGATGAATATATATGTAGTTTATGATGATAAGTATGATGCGTGTTCTATGTGATGATATGTGTATGATTTTGTGTGGTGGTATATGATATCTTATTCGTGTTATTTGTATTTTACTCCAGATTGTTCAATACCTACGGGTATTTATTTCATGGTAGAGGTGGCAAGGAATATTTTGTTGTTGTTGAAGTTTAGTTTGAATATAGTTTATTTGTGTTTTCCACTAATATGTTTTGAGTTAATGAACGAATATGATAAAGGGAAGAGGAAAGAAATCACATCAAGTAAATAAAATGGAAAAACCATATCTAATATCAACTTCTTAAATTTCCCCGCAAGTCTTCAACCAAGTCCTAGACTCAGTCTTTCAACGATCCATTTGAGTCTTTCTAATTTATGGATAAAATAAATATCAAAGTTGTTGAATATATATGTAGATTGTGATGATATGTGCATGTTCTGCGTGATGATATGTGAATATCTTATTCATTTTCCCAGGGTCTGATGATGAATATATATGTAGTTTGTGATAATATGTGCATGTTTTGTGTGATGATATATATGTTCATATCGTGTGATGATACGTGCATGATCTGTGTAATGATATGTGAATATCTTATTCATTTTCCGTGGGACTGATGATGAATATATATGTAGTTTATGATGATAAGTATGATGCGTGTTCTATGTGATGATATGTGTATGATTTGTGTGATGGGTATATGATATCTTATTCGTGTTATTTGTATTTTACTCCAGATTGTTCAATACCTACGGGTATTTATTTCATGGTAGAGGTGGCAAGGAATATTTTGTTGTTGTTGAAGTTTAGTTTAAATATAGTTTTATTTGTGTTTTTCACTAATATGTTTGAGTTAATGAACGAATATGATAAAGGGAAGAGGAAAGAAATCACATCAAGTAAATAAAATGGCAAACCATATCTAATATCAACTTCTTAAATATACTTCAAGGTTAAAAAAATATGTCACAATTTATAGAGACATCCGAATAACAATGTGAGCAAAGATCGAGCTTCCTTTATTCAAGAAAGTCGAATATTCAAAGTATCATTCAATCTCTAAATATTATGAATAATATTATTATTACTACTAGTCCTGACATTCACGT
>BMAC01000125.1:811051-842781 GCA_014905375.1 Phtheirospermum japonicum | reverse complement strand
ATATATATATATATATATATATATATATATATATATATATATATATATATATATATATATATATATATATATATATAGTTTGTGATGATATGTGCTTGTTTTGTATGATAATATATGCATGATATGTGTGGTGATATGAATATATTTTCTTTTCTTTCCTTTTCTAGATTATAGATGAATATATGTGTAGTTTGTGATGATATGTTCATATTCTGTGTGATGATATATGAATATCTTATTCTTTTTTTTTGTTGAATATATATGTAGATTGTGATGATATGTGCATGTTCTGTGTGATGATATGTGCATGATCTGTGTGATGATATGTGAATATCTTATTCATTTTCCCAGGGTCTGATGATGAATATATATGTAGTTTGTGATAATATGTGCATGTTTTGTGTGATGATATATATGTTCATATCGTGTGATGATACGTGCATGATCTGTGTAATGATATGTGAATATCTTATTCATTTTCCCGTGGGACTGATGATGAATATATATGTAGTTTATGATGATAAGTATGATGCGTGTTCTATGTGATGATATGTGTATGATTTTGTGTGGTGGTATATGATATCTTATTCGTGTTATTTGTATTTTACTCCAGATTGTTCAATACCTACGGGTATTTATTTCATGGTAGAGGTGGCAAGAAATATTTTGTTGTTGTTGAAGTTTAGTTTAAATATAGTTTATTTGTGTTTTTCACTAATATGTTTTGAGTTAATGAACGAATATGATAAAGGGAAGAGAAAAGAAATCACATCAAGTAAATAAAATGGAAAAACCATATCTAATATCAACTTCTTAAATTTCCCCGCAAGTCTTCAACCAAGTCCTAGACTCAGTCTTTCAACGATCCATTTGAGTCTTTCTAATTTATGGATAAAATAAATATCAAAGTTGTTGAATATATATGTAGATTGTGATGATATGTGCATGTTCTGCGTGATGATATGTGAATATCTTATTCATTTTCCCAGGGTCTGATGATGAATATATATGTAGTTTGTGATAATATGTGCATGTTTTGTGTGATGATATATATGTTCATATCGTGTGATGATACGTGCATGATCTGTGTAATGATATGTGAATATCTTATTCATTTTCCGTGGGACTGATGATGAATATATATGTAGTTTATGATGATAAGTATGATGCGTGTTCTATGTGATGATATGTGTATGATTTGTGTGATGGTATATGATATCTTATTCGTGTTATTTGTATTTTACTCCAGATTGTTCAATACCTACGGGTATTTATTTCATGGTAGAGGTGGCAAGGAATATTTTGTTGTTGTTGAAGTTTAGTTTAAATATAGTTTATTTGTGTTTTTCACTAATATGTTTGAGTTAATGAACGAATATGATAAAGGGAAGAGGAAAGAAATCACATCAAGTAAATAAAATGGAAAACCATATCTAATATCAACTTCTTAAATATACTTCAAGGTTAAAAAAATATGTCACAATTTATAGAGACATCCGAATAACAATGTGAGCAAAGATCGAGCTTCTTTATTCAAGAAAGTCGAATATTCAAAGTATCATTCAATCTCCAAATATTATAAATAATATTATTATTACTACTAGTCCTGACATTCACGTCTCCAAACAAGCCTTGGCCCATCATCATGGGCACCCAAGGGGACATCTCGTCATCAGCCTCGTTATCCTCAATTGTGTACACAATCTGAAGTCTGTGCTTTCTTTAAGGGCGTCGTTAAAGAATTCTCTAACACATCGAGATTAGACTCAAACCTGTCAAAACAAGAATATGAACAAAATCCAGTTATCTTTTGAAAAAAATATATAAGAATTGGAAAAGTGGACTTTTTCATATTTCTATATATTTTATATACCTTAAACCCTGAATATATGCCAATATCATCACATATTATATCCACATATCATCATATATTAGATCAACATATCATCTAATATACTGGGCATATATCATCAGCAAAAATCAAAATCTGGATCTCTATCAAATATCATCATATTAAATTATTTTCTAAGTTAACGAATATATGAGACAATAAAGGACAAAGAATTGCCCCCAAAGTAGACAGCCCACATTAAAAATAGTGGAACGACTTGGAATTACATGATCACGAATATCCATTAGAAAAAAAAAAACACTTAGCCATCTCCACATTCAAGTGTATTACTCAAATAGTCCAAACCCTATACGCATGATCATTGTACAAATTATAGGTCTAATCAAGGGAAATTACTATAATACCAACCAAATCATCGTCCCGCATTGCTCTCTCAAGTGACTGACTATCACCAACAATAGAATTCACTACATAAAATAAAAATATGTGATTAATACAAATATTAATCACATATTAATACCACATATCATCATATATTACTAAGACATATCATAATATATTACTTTCAAATATCATCACATTTAAAAACCACATAGTACATATTATTATCATATATCATCACATACAGATTTCGCATATCATCACATCTAACTACACATATCATCACATTCTACTTTCACATATCATCAAATATTATTACTCGTATATCATCGTATACATATTTCACACATCATCACATCTAACTAAACATATCATCACATTCTACTTTCACATAACATCATATATTGATTCCATATACCATCACATATTATTGCTCGTATATCATCACATACAGACTCACAAATCATCACATACAGACTCACATATCATCACATATTCCCTTTCATGAATCGTAAAAGGAGAAATCATAAACCTGTAATGGAAATATTTTCATGAATGTTCGAACTCGCACCAGAAACTGGAATATTTGCAGGAAAGACACAAAATCAGAAGAGCTGCATCAACAAAAATAAAAAATAGCTTAAACCTAATTGAATACAAAAATAAATCAATCAAAAAATAACTTACACTCGAACCGATTCACGTCCATTGGAATTGAAGGATTTGTTTGTTAGCGGTGGAGCAGCAATTCTTTCGGCGGTAATTTGAAGCCAATTCGATGAAAATCGAAGAAAAATCGATGAGGGGTTGTCGTTGCTGTTGAATTCGATGGGTATCGCAGGTGATGGATTTTTATTTGGACGAAATCGATGGAGGTTTTTTCGATTTGGATCGTCGGTGATGGAATTTTTGGAGAAGAGAATTTTTGGGCGATGGATTGCTGGAGAAACGAGAGAATTTTTGCAGTCGCGTGAAACAATTCTGAAGATGGAAGAGAGGCGCGTGGAAATTCTGAAAATTAATTTTATATAGGGAATAGGGTGCACCTTGTAAGGTGCACCTGGGTCCATCTAATAACTTTCCAGTATTCCCTTTAATAAAAGTACCAACGGCCATAAATCTTCATTGAGAAAAACATCGACGGGTGATGTCCATAAATAATCTCATCGGTAAACTTTTTACCATAGAAATATCGATGTATAACAATAGATCCATCCGTCAATTTTATTATAAAGTACATATATGTGTGTGTAATGAAATAAATGGTGATATGTACTTCGATTTGAATGTTTCCAATCAAAACAAAATTATGTATAAGATAATTAAACATAACATATCATTGACATAGAAAACAAAAATAAATTACACACTAGTCAGCTAACTATGACATTTAACTTTATCGCACTTTTATCTATTCATCACCATCTTTTTGCTCATCGTTATCTAATTCTTCAAGTGATAGATTTGTTAATTTTTTCGCCACAAGTTTATCCCATGCTCCTCTTCCAAACTCAATAAATACTACTTTTCTTTTCTTTTTGTACATTCTTCATATCCCGCCCGTCATATGTTTTTTAGTATGAGATTAAAAAAACATATATAAACTTTCTTGTTCTTGAGAGTTGCTCTGCTCGTTTAGTTTGCCAGATTTTGAAACAGAGGTCAAGGGGCTACACGTTCAGTCCGTACACTCTCAGTTTAAAATTAAATGACTTTTTAGATGAAAACAATAGATTTAGAAATTAAATATCTTAACAAATAGTTTTAATTAAATCCCCTAACCCCTTAAATTCTAGATTAGAAATGAAAGAAAAACAAGTATTTGTCGCAAGTCTGAAAGTAAGATTCTTTTAAGAGAGATAAAACTGGGAGAGCAAGTAAAATATAAATAAAATGATATTTGATTTGAAAAATTAAGAAGTTACAATGTCTTTTAATTTTTAAACGGGGAGTGTAACATTTAAATGGAATCTACCCACCACATATAAAGCACTTACACGTTTACAAGACAATGGTTCAATGCAATACGAGAACAGAAACAATAACATCTGAATATGGCACGTTTTTCATAGCATCGATTTCAGTTTCAGTCTTAGGGGACTGAGACTTACTTAGCACAATATTCAGAGTAAGAGGAACTTTAGTAGGATCCGCATCAGTAGTGGAAAATTTTCAAGATCTTTTGAACATAGGAGATTTAATTTAAGGATATTGAACAATTTTTCCTACCCCTAATAATGTTCATGCCTAAAATACATTTTACATCACCAAGAATTTTCATATCAAACATATCACATAGACAATTTTTACCATGCTCAATAGACTTGATGCAAGGACTTACAAGCAACATGTCATCAACATAAATGAGCAAGAAAATAAGAACATTTGCATATTCTTTGAAGTAAAGTCAATGATCATACTAGATACGTTTAAACTTTAAAGAAAGCATACAAGCATCAAACTTTTATGCCATTGTCTCGGGGATTGCTTCAAACCATACAACGATTTTTTAAGCAAGCAAACAAAATCAGGGTTTGTTTTTTCAATAAAACCTTCTAGTTACCTCATAAAAATTTTGTCATCTAATTCACCATGCAAGAAAGCATTTTTAACATCTATTTGTTTTAACTCTCAATCAAGATGAGCAACTAATGCAAGCATAATACCCACAGTGGTGAATGTAACAACCGGAGCCAAAATCTTCGAATAATCTACCCCTCTTTTTTAGTAAACCCCTTAGCGACAAGTCTAGCTTTAAATCTAACATCTTCATTCTCATGCTTGACCTTGTACAACCACTTACAATCTACGACATGCCAATCATTATATTTAGGCACAAGGGTCCTGATTAACATGAGTTTTTCTTGATTTTTGTAAGTGTTTTAAATAGTTTTTGATATTAATTGTGGTATAAGTTGGATAGATTAAGCTTATTTTCGTATTTTCATATCTCCAGCTTATTTTACCGTGTTTTGATCAAAATTGATGCAATTGGGTGATTATTCTCTGATTTTCCCCATATAGCTAAGTAGACGAGGAAGTTCAGCACTAAAAGATGAAGCTTGCAAATTGTTGCGAGAACCGAGAATCGAGAGACGAGCAAATTGGAAAAATGTAGCATGTTTACCGACCATATGAAAAAGTTGTCGATCGACGCCATCATTGGCGCGCCGTCGATGCTCCTAAACGTCCGGCATCTATCGACAGCTATGTCGACAACCAAGTCGATGAGGCTCTTTGTCTCCGTCGATTCATATCCATAGATCGACGCCCACGCCCGACGCCTTCCCCAAGCACGTCGATGCGATTCGCGTCGGTCGATGCCCCAGTCGATGTCGACCCATAATTGGGATTTTTATGGAAACTTGTGCTCCAAGTTTTGGGAAACTTATAAATAACCTTCTACAACTCATCTAGGAAATGTTTTCACATCTTCCTAAGGTCTCGAGACGCAGAGAGAGCCCATTTCCACCCTCCGTTACGTAGACACAAGATGGAGATTGAAGATCCAAGATTCACAAGTTCTCAAACTCCATTCCATCGTTTGTGATTCGTTCTTTGATCGAGATCCACTTTCTTTACTCCGGAATAGCTGGAGATTTATCGCTTTCTAGATAATCATAAGTACTCTAAACTCTTTATTTCTTCCTAGATTAATTCTTAGTTATTTTATGCTTTTAGATATTTGTTTTTTATTTTCGGATCTCGAACCTTTGATGCTTGGATACTTTGGATTTAGTAGTTAATATAGATCGTAATCATTTTGCTTTCAATATTCGTTTCGTTTATTCATGCTTAGTGATTAAAATCTTAGTTTGTTCATGTTATTATTCGTTCTTGCAAGAACCCTAGTTCATAAGTCATAGTTAATTTAGTTTTTAAATTCCAAATTGGCTAATTAGTTTAAGATAATTAGTTTAATTAATTAGTTTCATTAATTCTTCTTGCTTTTCAATTCGTAGTTTATAAAAAACCTCAATTATAAATGTTCTTGTGTGACATTGTGATTAAACAAACATCCGAGATTCCAATTGTCAGTTTCTCGAGAGATTCGACTCGAGTCAACTTACCAACCTATGAGTGACCTCGTACTCTTGCGAGAGAACTTAAAATGTTTGACAAACATATTATAAAAGTAGGTATGTTAAGTTCGATTCAGGTCCACGGGTTAATATGCAAAGATTCTATTTCATCATTCATAGCATTTGGCCATGCACGAGAATTCACAGATTTCAAGGCTTCATGATACGTTTTCAGTTCACTATTATCAATAGATTCAAACACACTAAAAGCAAATGAAGTCAGATGATAATCACGTAAAAGCACAGATTTGGAACGAGTTCTTTTCTCCCTATCTATAGCAAGTTGATAACCATCTAACACATGCGTATCATGCATATATTCAATGTTTTCAGTATGCACATTAGAGGTTTGAACATTTTTAGCAGGTAAATTTACAGAAACATCATTAGAGACATTAACAAGAAAATTGTTATTTTCAGTTTCAACAGGCATATTGTGAGAATCATCAAACTTATTAACATGCATAGGCTCCACCTCACTTGGAGTCGGGTCGAGTTCATTAACAACAGGCACAGGATCATGTAAACATGGAAATTCAAACTCATTGAAAACCACATCACGACTAATTATCCCTTTAAAACCCGGTTCACTCCTAAGCCACAACCTATAACCCTTAACACCCTCTGGATAACCCAAGAAAACAAATTTCACAGAATGAGCTTTAAGCTTATCAAGTTTTTGATGAACAAAAGCAGCATAACAAAAAATACGCAAGTTTGAATAATCAATCTCTTTTCCACACCAACTACCTCAGAACATCTACCATTTAAAGGCACGGAGTGGGACCTATTAACCAAATATGCAGCCATTAATAAGGGCTCGCCCCAAAACCTTTTTGAAAGACCAGAAGTGAACAACATACATCTAACTCTTTTAGGGTAATGTACGATTCATTCATTCCGCAACCCCATTTTGTTGCGGGGTATACGGAATAGTCTGATGCCTTTGAATGCCGGAATCGTCACAAGATTTGTCAAAAGAGTTATTAAAAAATTCCAATCCGTTATCTGTACAAAGAAGTTTGACCCGTTTTCCAGTTTGATTTTCAATCAAGGTTTTCTAAGTTTTAAACTTTTTCAAAAACGTCAGACTTATTTTTCAAAAGAAACACAAAGACTTTTTTTGAGAAATTATCGATTACAGACAGAAAATACCTATTACCACGTTGTGTGGGATCTTTAGCCGGACCCCACACATCATCATGCATATACTCAAGAATATCACTACAGACAGAGATTTTGGGGAAGGGGAAATAGGGAATTGAAGACGTTGTTGTTTTCCATACACACAAGTATCACAAAAGGGCATACCAGAAATTTTATCCTTACCAAAACAACCTTTTTTATGCAACATTTCTAACCCCTTACTACTCATGTATCCAAGACATTTATACCACAAATTAGTATGATAAACATGCACGGAGTTCACAGAATTTGGCATAGATTTACAGTCAACAGTGAAAACATACAAGTTTCACTGCTTTTCAACTTTGAAAACAACGGGAGAACCCTTCATGATTTTCATAACACCCTTACCCCACCTACCTTCTAACCCATCGTCCTCAAGTGCAGCACAAGAAATCACGTTATGACATAAATCAGGCACATGTCGCACATTCTTAAGAGTTAAAACATAAGCGGATTCAAAAGCAAGCAAACATCACCCAAACATATAACATCGAATATTTTCTCATTCGCTATAGAAACATGCCCATGCTTAACTTCTTTATAATTTAGAAATAGTTATTTATGAGGAGCATATGGAACGTGCATGCAGAATCAACAAGCCACTTATTATCACATAGATTAGAACGCACAGAGTTCACATTATCATGCATTTCATCAGACTCAATAACCATATAAATATCACCCATGTTATCATTATAAGATGTCATATTCACATGTCCAGGTTGTTCTTTATTTTTCTTGGGGTGGGGATATTGCTTAATATAGTGATTAGGATCACCACGATTGTAACACTTATGACCATTTGGACAAGATTTAAACCTACTCTTTTCTTTGCCTTTCTTTTTAGAAAAAATTGGATTATTTTGATTAGTCGAGGTTTGATTGTTTTGAAAATGGTTTCTCGACCTACCTATAACAAAATTAACCTCTCAATGACTCTTACTTACCTTATTGGCTTTTAAATCCAACTCTTTACTTTCAAACCATTTATAATCGTATCGAGACTTACCTAATCTCTACCATACTTGATAGCAGATTTCACATCATTATAAGAATCAGGAATAGCATTTAAAAGCACAATAGGAGAATAATCGTCAATATGTTTATCACCAGCTTGCTTGATGTCCAAAACAATTTTTGTAAAAACGTCAAGATTACCATCAATATCTGAACAAATCAAGCTTAAACCTAAAAAAAATTCAAGTAAAAATAATTTACTTTGCAAAGAGGTTTCAGTATAAAGCTCTTCGAATTTTTCCCAAAGTCCGTTTGTAGAATCAAGTTTGCCACATTTATGTAACACAGAGATAGATAAATTCAGAATTATAGATGAATACGCAAATTCATCAAGTTCAAGTTGTTTTCTCGGCTATAGTTCCAGCAGTAAATGAAAAATCAATCGCTTTAAAAACTTTTTATTGAACAAAAATACCTTTCATTTTCTGCTGCCAAATTTGAAAATCACCTTTTCCGTCAAACGGTGCCAAGCTAAAAAATGAAAGAGACGTCATTTTTAATACACAAGAGTTTTTGAAAAAATGACATAACTAAACACGAAGTTTAAGGAAAAATCCACAAAGCACAAATACTAGGCAATCACAGATTTCAAAAGAAAACATGCACACAGTAAATTATGGATGAAACACAATGACGAGTAAATGTTGGATTTACAAGTAAATCACGGTTAATGCTTATCGGTCTGATAACTAACTTATCAAAATAAGTCGGTTACCGACCTTAGCACAAAATCGATAATCCACGCCTCTACAGATCCCCTATGGTGCTGAGCAGGCCAGGCAAGAAGGTTTCACGTATGTGAATTATCGAGAGATTACGAACGATCAACCAAATGATAAACTAATTAACGAGGTACGAAAAATGACACGTAATCAACAAAATATCAACGAGGCTACAAAGAAAACACGTTCGACTAACCTAGAACTAACCTAAATCTACCAGCTAGATCCCAAATAGTTAAACCTGCTACAAGCGGTATATACGCTACGAAAGTAAAACGGAGAGGATCAATCAATTTTACTAGAGTGCGATCCCACGTAAGGACCCCAATCCACCAGAGCGGTGGACGACGAGTGCTCTGATACCATTGTTGGGTGGCTCTCTGTCCGATACCTTCTGCTTTTAACAAAATGGAAATGCTGTTTACTTTTCAAACTCGATTATCGGCCTAGACAGCGATCACGAACACCGCTGTCCATAATTAGACTTATGGAAGCAAAGTTCAACCCAACCTAGTGCAGCGGCCCGGTACTCGGAGTGAAGCCCGCTCCTTTTCTGCTGTTGCAACCCACTGGCAGGCCTGGCCCGATGACTAGTGAGAGGGCAGCACGTTTCCAGAGTTGCTAACTGCACAACTTTGGCCCGTCTCCCCGGCAGCACCCACTTTTTGCATTTATGCAATTTGATTAACAAAGCACAGGTTAACATAAGACAATAACTAATTAAGCAATAATTAATCGACTAGGATAAGAAAACCCCCGTTGATTAATGATGAGATGCCGACATCGCTACCAATCGAGTTGTCGGCCAGATCCAAACAAGAAACCTCAAGGGTGTTAGAGAGTTTTGATTAGCACATGTTTGTCCTTATTTTTATTAGTATCTTAGTTCATTTTTCTATTTATTTTAGGTATAAGTTGGATAGATTAAGCTTAAATTCGTATATTTGTATGTCCAGCTTATTTTACCGCTTTTTGATCTAGATTGGTGCAAATAAGTGATTATTTGTGGTTTTCACTTTATAGCTAAGTAACCGGAAGAGTTCAACACGATAGAGATGAAGTATGATGATCGAGAGGCAAAGAACGAGCTTTCCGGCGAAGAAGTGGCAAGAATTTGAAGCTGCCAGTTTTCTATAACTGTTATTCTGCTGGAACCGTTATAGTATCCTTCAAGGAAAGAGGCGCTGAATTGAAGAACTAACGGTAGCTTTCTATAACGGTTATTATCGCTACCTTACCGTTAACACTTCCGTTAAAAGGGCCCAGAACCGACATAAAAGCCTGATTTCGGCCCAAAATCATCCCACAACTATATATACCCCCATAATTCGGATTTCAAGCATACTTTAGCATAGTTTAGGTCACTTTTCCTACTTTTTACTTTTCCTAGGGTTTATAAGGCCTCTTAGGGGCTGACAACCCCGACGAGTGCCAAGTTGTTTTCTTAGTTTCTCTTCATAATTTTAGTTTTAAATCTCTAGTTTTTAGGATTAGTTTAGATTAGCTCCTAGTTAATTTAGATTAATATTAGTTCGTGGATTTCTACACCAAAACGCTGCGGATATTCTTGGTTTAATTAGTAAGTAATTATTTATTTCGCTTTCAATTTAGTTGCATGCTTTTAATTAGTTTAATTAATAATTATTACTTCCATGACGAATCGATATTTTGATTGTGTTGCGATTGGGATTGTGATTATGTTGATAATTGTTTTTGGCTAGATCCAATGGGTCTAGAGCCTAGATTCGTTGTGAACCATCAATTGGGGATACCCAAGTGATCGTGGAGACGAATCAAAGCTCTAGAACCCTAGTTTTCTTAATTGTTTTAAAAATCAATTAATTTATAAGTAAGTTCTAGATCCAATTTCTCTTAGTTAAATTTCTCTTAGGTTTTTAGATAAATTATTCTTAGTGTAAATAATCTCTAGATTTAACTTATTAGGTTATAATCAAATTAATCTTTAGATTTAATTTATTGCTCTTAGTTTAATTAATTTTTAGTTCTTAAAACTCTCAAACAAAACCCCCAACCATGTGTTATTTTTCTTATTTTCTTATTCGTGAACAACAAACACAAAATGAACTTCCGAGCTTAGTTTTCCTTGAGAGACGATTCGGTTCAACTTACCAACCTACACGCGATCCCGTTCTCTTGGGGGCGAGCTTTTAAAAGTTTGACAAATATTTTTAAGTAGGTACACAAAATTTCGAATCAAAATTTTGGTGCCGTTGCCGGGGACAACAATAAGGAGTCAAGAATTTTTGTTTATTTTATTTTCTTCGTTTATTTTCTTTTGTGTGCTTAGTTTGGATTTTGCCGCTTGGTGCGTTTATGTCTTGTTGAGTTTATGCAAGTTAGACGATCACTACAACTCGATCTTGCACCATTCTTCGATGACATCCACCGCGCACACCCAACGAAACCAAGACCCGAACAAGTTTCCGAGAGCGATTCTTCTTTAGACACGAATTTTGTGTGTGACGAGATTCCCGAGTCCATGGCAAGACGATCTCATCATGGAATCCATCATGGAGGTGGCCATAATGAGTTATTCGACGCTATAAATAGTTATTTGCCCTTACCTCATACACGAAGACATAAGAATTATGGAAGCGAGCCGCGATACTTTGGAGGTCACAATCAACCACCAAACAATCGGGCCCCACTACAACTAAGACAAAGAAATAGAGGAAGGAACGCTCAACATGACGAGGACGTGTGTGATGATTATTCTGACAGACAAATCCCTCGACGAGAGTTTGTATATGAATGGTTTGATGACCAAGATTTCGAAGGAGATTATGAGGATGCCTATCATCGAGAGAGAGCACCGAGACACGCTCAACCACCTAGACAGCGTGATTTGGCATGTCCGAAGGTTGTACCTTTTAGGTCCGCTATTGTTCTCGGACCAACTGCAAGGGAAGTGGAGATTAAACCGCATCAATTGAATTTACTCCCGAATTTCCACGGAGGTGCCCATGAAGATCCTTTGGCGTTTTTGAACTATTATATAGATGAAGTGGGTAGATTTGTGGTTAATGGCCTCAACCAGGAGGAGGTGCAAATGATCTGTTTCCCCTATGCCATGAAAGACAAGGCGAAGTCGTGGTTACTATCCCTAGAACCTGGATCGTTGACTGATTGGGAGATGATAAGTGAGAAATTCTTAAATCAATACTATTCAGCCCAAACAACGGGACATCTTCGAAGGCAAATAGCTACGTTTGAACAATTGGAGGGTGAGCTATTTCATGAAACATGGGAGCGTTACAAGACGCTTTTGGAAGCTTTCCCCCACCATAACTACTCCCCCGAGATGACGAACCAATTTTTCTTTGACGGGTTGTTGGACCATGGAAAGAGGGAAGTTGAAATAGCGGCGGGAGGAGATTTCGGAGATTCGATGGCCATCGAGGCAAAACGAGTGTTGGAGAAGCAGAGCAAAAATTCTAGACAAACCAACTCTCGGCCAAGGAAATTTAAAGTTAATGAAATATCTATCCCCGATCCTAATCTCGATGAGGGAAAATTAGTCAAGGCGAAGTGTGAGGAGATATTTGACGAAAAATTAGCAGCTTGGAAAGCTGAGCGGGCGAGCAAGGCCCCTTCTAAGAAGACTGTTGCGACGTGTTACCAATGCGGACCCCCCCAGCACTTAGCAGACATGTGTCCAAACAATATTGAACAGCAAGAAGACGTTCACTCAATCTAAAATTATTCAAATCAGCAAAGGAAGTTTACCGCGCAACGTGACAATCCTCTTTTCAAGTGGGGCCCAGGAAGCATAAATTATATGCCGCCCGATCCACAATACCCGCCACCACATGCTCAAGCACCATTGCCACCACCCCAAAATAATTTCTATACACAAGGGCAGGTGTCGACTACAGTTCAATCAACTGATCAACTATTGGTCTGGCAGCAGAATCAAATGGCCAAAACTATAAAAAACCGGGATGGACTCGTGCAAGCTCGAAATGATATCACTGATATGAAAAAGGCTATTCATGATAATAAAGCTGGGCTGAGGAAACTTGAAGTAGCAATTGGTCAATTGTCGGACCACCTAGCTAGGCTCTCAAACAAGAAGGTTAAACTCCCAAGCCAAGCAGAGCAAGCGTCGGCGGTTCATATCCTTCGCAGTGGGAAGAAGATTGACAACGGGATAGTTGACCAAAATGCGGAAGTCAAAGTCGAGGACAATACACCACCTCCCACTAAGGAGGATGTTTCTAACCCCAGTTGATCAACTTCATAAGTCTTCCAATAGATATGTTTTTGGATCTATTAAGGGGACAATTCCAAATGGCGTCCTACTAAAGAAAACAAAAGATTTATGGAACTGTACAATCTATTAAAGAAAGTCAATATTAACTTGCCACTCTTGGATGTAATCAAAATAATGTCGGCCTACGTGAGGTTTTTCAAGGAACTTGCGTCAAGGGAGAGACATTTAGCAACACATCAGCATATAGCATTGACAAAGGAAGTGAGCGCAGTTTTTAAGAAACCATTGCCACCTAAGGAACAAGACCCTGGAAGTTTCTGCATTACTATTTCCTTGGCCAATGGAAAAACAGAAAAGGGAATGTTGGATCTTGGGGCTGGTATTAACCTAATGCCGTACTCGCTTTATCGGGAATTTGATCTTGGGGCACTGAAACCAACGACTATGCGTCTGCAGTTAGCCAATCGTTCTATTCGGCAACCTTTAGGAATTATTGAGGATGTTTTAGTGCAGGTTGGAGAGTTAGTGATACCAGTCGATTTTGTGATTTTGTACGTTGGCGAGGTACCTGTTGAGAGCAAAGAGCACACCATTTTTTTGGGCCGCCCGTTTATGTCTACTTCCCATACCTTGATCGACGTTCACAAAGGAAGGATGACAATGACCGTTTTGGGTGAATCAGTGACATTTTCCATTAAGGATATTCAAAACACTCCTATCCCTGCTATGCAAGATGATTTGTCATTCTTTGATCCCATTGCGTCATGCATCCACGAGCTTAAAGGAATCACAGTTTTGGACGACTTAGGCGACGCGGACGCCGCCGAATTTTTAAGGAGGGTGGCAGATTTATTAGAAGTTGATCTGAGTAAAATTACTGAAGATTTTAACAACGAACTGTATGAAATAACTAATGCACCTGAGCTCGAGCCTAAAGTGGAGTTAAAACCACTACCAAGCCATTTGAAATACGTTTTTCTCGAGCTTGACAACCAAAAGCCTATCATTATATATTCTGGGTTAGAAGAGCATGAAGAAAAAGAATTAACGACGGTGCAAAGCAAAAACAAGGAAGCCATAGGATGGAGTATCAGTGACATAAAAGGTATTAGTCCCGCCATTTGCATGCACCGAATAGAATCAGAACCAGATGCAAGACCAGTACGAGAGAGCCAGCGTAGATTGACGCGACATTGTATGAAGTGGTCAAGAAAGATATTTTTAAGTTGAAAGATGAAGGGATCATTTACGCAGTTTGTGATAGTAAATGGGTGAGCCCGGTTGATGTAGTACCAAAAAAAGGCGGCATCACCATAATCGAAAATGAGAAAGGCGAAATTGTTCTAACCAGACTGACCACGGGATGGCGAATGTGTATTGATTATAGAAAGTTGAACGCAGCAACAAGGAAGGACCACTTTCCTTTGCCATTCATTGACCAACTTCTCGACAAACTGGCCTGACACGATTTTTTCTGTTTCTTGGATGGCCTGTCTGGTTACTATCAAGTGGCTATAGCCCCGGAGCACCAAAGCAAGACTACCTTCACGTGCCCCTTTGGCACATTTGCATTCCGAAGGATGCTGTTTGGTCTATGCAATGCTCTAGCAACTTTTCAAAGGTGTATGCTTTCCATCTTTACTGATTTTATTGATGACTTTTTGGAAGTGTTTATGGACGATTTTTCTATTTTCGGTGATTCATTTGAAAGTTGTCTGGCTAATTTGACTAAAGTATTAGAACGTTGCATAGAGAAAAGTCTTACATTGATTTGGGAGAAATCCCATTTTATGGTTAAAAGTGGCACTGTGATTGGTCATGTTGTTTCTAGTAGAGGGTTGGAGGTAGATAAGGCGAAGATTGATGTTATTGAAACTCTTCCTCCCCCTCGTGATGTTAAAGGAGTCCGGAGTTTTTTTGGGCATGCGGGGTTTTATAGTCATTTTATTAAATATTTTAACAACGTATCGATAAGTTGCTTAGGGTTATTTACTATGCGAGTTATATGCTTAATGATGCCCAACATAACTATACAACTACTGAAAAAGAATTGTTAGCAGTCGTTTTCTCTTTAGATAAATTTCGATCCTATATTGTGGGAGCTAGAGTCATTGTGCATACTGATCATGCTGCATTACGCCATTTATATGCTAAGCCACAAAGTAAACCACGCTTGATTCGTTGGATTTTGTTGTTACAAGAATTTGATGTAGAAATTAAGGATAGACGTGGCTGTGAAAATGTTGTAGCTGATCACCTGTCTAGGATGGTAATCGAAAATAATGAGCAATGCATGATTGATGATTTATTTCCATATGAAAATTCTTATGCTCTTAATGCTTCTATTACTCCTTGGTATGCGGATATCGTGAATTACCTTGCTTGTGATATTATACCTAATCACTTGAACTACCAAGAGAGAAAAAGGTTTTTGCATAAATGCAGGAGTTACTTCTGGGATGATCCCTTCGTATTTAAAAGATGCAAGGATGGACTAAACATGTGTTGTGTTCCGGATGATGAGATAACAAGCATTATGCAGTTTTGCCACGACCTTAGTGGGCATTTTGGAGCACAGAAAACAGTGTTCAAGATCCTTTAGGCTGGCTTTTATTGGCCAACCCTATTGGTCGATGTTTATGAATATTGCAAGAACTGCGATAATTGTCAAAGAACATGGAACATAGGGAAGCGAGATGAGATACCTCTAGTGCCAAATCAAGTAGTAGAGATTTTCGACGTATGGGGAATTGACTTTATGGGACCGTTTCCAAAGAGCGGCGATTTTGAGTACATCTTGGTGGGCGTTGATTATGTGTCCAAATGGGTGGAGGTTATTCCAACACGTAAGGCTAATGTAGACATCGTTTTGAAATTTCCGGAAGAAAATATTTTTAGTAGGTTTGGAGTCCCTAGAACGATAATAAGTGATGGAGGGAGTCACTTCTACAAAAGAGCATTTGAAAGATTGATGAATAAGTGCGGAGTACGACACAAGGTGGCTACCCCTTACCATCCTCAAACCTCCGGTCAAGTTGAAACCAGCAACCGCCAATTGAAGAGCATTTTAGAAAAGACAGTGGGCCCGAATAGGAAAGACTGAGCCACAGAACTGGTAGACGCACTGTGGGCTTATTGAGATGCATACAAAACAGTGCTTGGCTTAACCCCTTTTCAGCTAGTTTACGTAAAGGTGTGCCACCTGCCGGTTGAGCTAGAGCATATAGCAAGTTGGGCAATTCGAAAGCTCAATATGGATCATGGAGAAGCAGGCGAATATCAGAAGCTGGAGCTGACTCATCTTGAAGAAATGAGAAGCGAGGCATATGACTACGCTTGGAGAAAGAAACTTGCTATGAAAAAACATCACGATCGCCATATCATTGATAAGGATTTGGAAGTGGGTAAGTTAGCTCTAATTTATAACTCACGGTTGAACCTGTTTCCAGGGAAGTTGAAGTCGAGATGGAGCGGACCATTCGTGGTCAAGGAACTAAACGATTTTGGAGCAGTCACTCTTTACGACGAAAAGAAAGATACGACTTTTAAAGTTAATGGCCATCGAGTAAAGCTTTATCGTGAAGGGATTGACAGAAATAAAGATCGTGAAGTGGTGGAGCTCATAGATCCACCTTCTACCAAAGATTAACTTCTAAAAATGCGTCAAGCAAGCGACGTTAAAAGTTGCGCTTCTTGGGAGGCAACCCAAGCGTTTGTTTTTCTCTTTATTTTCTTTCTTTGATTTTCTTTTCTTTTATTTTTTTAGTTTTCAATACATTTTTGCAAGGTTGATGTGTAGGAAAAGATGAAGAATTCGCCAATTTTTGAAGACTTAACGGTTACTTACGGTAACTCGTTACCGTAAGGTGCTACCGCTAGCATCTGATCCAGGCGTTAACGGTAACTTCAAACAGTAGACTGGTCAAGACAGAGTGACAGTAAGTATTAACGGTAAGATCTAACGGTTAGCCTTACCGTAAAGGCTACCGTAAGCGACCCAGTTTTTGCGTAAATTTTATGGAAATTAATTAAGGAATTCTTGGGAATTTATTTTTATAAGGCAAGTTCTCTTTTCGTTAAATTTGAACGTTTTTTCAAGTACTCACATGTCTAGATTGCCTACCTTTTAAGAGTTCTATTTTAATTAGGTAAGTTTAATTGTCCTGCCTTCAATTGAAATTGGAGGAGAATTAGGATTCCTACTTTCAAGACCCAAGGATACTTATAAATAACCAACCCCAGGAGTTCACCCTTTCACAATTCTTCAAGCCTTGATAATTCCCTCAAGCTTTTCTCATACACAAGCCTCTCAATTCCAAACTCAATTTTCTTTCATCAACCATGAAACGTCGCCAACAACAATCAAGCGCCATGAAGGAGCTGCAAACCGATCTGGCCAAAGCTCGGGAGGAGATCAAATAACTTTATGCTGGTCTTGAAGATGCAATGTCGACAATAGGGAATCTGGGAGACGAGATATCTGCCTTAAAGGACGAGCTTGATGAAACGAAGGGGAATTTAGCTATGGAGGAGGCATCAAGTAGATTTTTCTATCGCGAAGGTTTGAGACTAATGAATGATATCCGTGGACTTCGGATGCAGGTTTTGGAAGGGGAAGGTGAAATATGCCGGCTCGAAGAAAGAAACGTCGTCCATCAATGGAATATTAACTATTGGAAGCAGGAACTTGGAGACGCCGACGAAGAGATAGCCGAGCTGGAGATGAGACTTTATGGATCTAGTGGCTGAACCCTTAGGATATTCCTAGCCTAGCGAGACGTGATTAGCAATTTTCAATTCAGTCGAGTCTTTAGGATATTTACTTTCCCGCTTGCTTCGAGTCTTATGTTTTATTTTTGTTGTTTTATTTTTATCTTTATTGTCATGTTAAGTTATCATCACGCGCTCGCATATTAATGAAATTTATTTCTCAATTTCGTGTGCTTTAATTTATTTAACTTTTGTCGAACAATTTCAATTTTTCGCGAGTTTTGCAACCTAGACTTAACGGTACGAGTAACCGTAAGGTCAACCGTTACCCACCAACAGAGAACATTACGGTAAGAGTTAACAGTAACACCCTACCGTAAAGGGGTTACCGTTAAGTATGTTGAGGCCCGGCCCGTATTCAAAGTTATAGGTTAACAAAACCTAATTCTTTTCTTTTATTTCACCGTAAACCTGCAGATATGCATCCCGTCTTCACCGTAGACGTTCAATCACTATAAACCGTCCTCACCACCAATATTCACCAATTAATTCACCTCGTTCACATTGCAAAACCGGTGGATTTCGGTTGTTTCAACAGAGGGCGACAACAGCAGGCGCAGAGAGGGGTTTCATCCTCTCGGGTCTGAATTTGCTCGAATTTGGGGTAAGTGTGGCTCAACTAGACTCAATTACTTGTTGGATTGGGAAATTTCAGGTTTAGGATAATATTTGGGTTGATTTGGAGTTGTTTTTAGTTGGTAATCGTCGAAGGTGAACTTGCACAGAAGGTGCTCGACGAGTTGTCTTACGGTAGCAGTTACGGTACGAAGCTACCGTAAAGGGGCTATCGTTAAGTATTCTGACGCGCAATTTTTTGGAGAATTTTTTGTCGCATTCCGGCAAATTTCTGGTTACGATGTCTTCACCCTCGCGCAACAAAAGGAAGAATGTATCAAGAAGTGTTGGGGCGCCTTTTAAGGTTTACGAGGACGAGGCGGACTTATATAGGTCATTGATGAGCCGGAGCATTGTTCCGCCCGTGATTATAGACATTAACTATTGGCTTGACTAGGCGGTTAATAGCAATCCTTTTGCCGAGAAATTCGTGGGGTACATTAAGAACCTAGACTGCATCCACTGGGCGAGAATGCGATACCCGGCCTACGAGCAACTCATGCTTCAGTTTTATACGTCATTCAAGATTTTGGGCAATTATACTATGTTGTGCCGTTTTGGAAGCCAAGAGTTTAAGTTATCGAGAAAAGAGATCGATTCTTATTTTGACATTGACGGTCGGATGACGCTACGGGAGCGCGATCATAACTATTGCGAGAGAGTATTTTGGGATGAGATCACTGTGCTGGGTAGTGCGACAATGACTCGGTACGCCCTGACGTGTGTGGAGGACAATGCACTTTATGCTGCCTATTGATTTATGGCTCGCTGCGTCATCGGGAAGGAGGAGCCGACGATAATTAATAAGGATGAGTTATACGCTCTTTGGTGCATGGTAAAAGGAACACGAGTCCATTTATATCCCCTGATGATTCGAAGCATTAAGAACGTGCAAAAGATCGGCGATGAGAGAGGCGTTCCTATGACCCATGGCGCATTACAAGATTGGCAGAGGTTTGTGGATATGAGCCTAGGGAGGATGATGTGTGCGGCATATCTATAGGCCGTTAGAGTTCGACTGGAGGATAGTGCGAGTTCAAGGGAAGCCGAGGGGTGAGAGATGATCAGTGACGACGTTGGGACCTCGCATTGACGATTCAGACGATTCGGACGACGAGCAGATTGAACAAGCGGATGATAATATCGGGTATAATATGGATGTGAGTCGAGAGGCGACTCAAGTTGTAGATGGCATTGCTTCTACATTTTGAGCTTCCACCTTTCATACAGAGCCAGTTATGGAGCCCCGTGCGGAGCACTCGTACGGAGGGGAAGGATGATCATCTTCTACAGTGCCACCTTATTTTACCGCCTTCTTAGGAGAATTTCGCGACTTTAGGAATAATATTTATGATAGAATTTCTGGTATAGAGTACGAAGCCCACCGAGCGATGGAGGATGCGCGCCTTGCTTTTGAGCAAGCTCGTTTGGGTTATGAGGAGGCTCGTCTAGGTCATGAGCAGGCTCGTTTGGGACATCAGGAGGAAAGTAGGGATAGGGAGGCCGGCGAGGCAAGTAGAGATTTTTTGATTACGCTGACGGACGAGTTTGCTAGATTCTGATTGGATGCGGCGAATCATTGGGCACCGGCACCGCCTACGGATTCTATGGATTACGCGCCGTATCAGGGTCCTCCTGATCATATACCTCCTGGCGTTTGATTATTGCACTATTTATTTTCTATTTCTGTTTTTCTGTGTGTTTAATTTTGAATATTTTTATTGTTATTCGTTTTCGTTGTTAGTTGTATTTTTCTTAGTATATAGTCGAGCTAATTCAAGTCATGACATTCGAGATGATTATTTGGTATCACGATTCATCATGGAGCGGCTCGACCATTTTGGTTATTCAGGGACGCTTTTCTTACCTCTCTTTTCTTTACTTGTTTTTATTGGCAAAGCGGATTTTGCCGAATTTTTCTGAGGGGGAGGGATGGGGTCGAGCAATTTGTTATTCTACTTTATACTTAGTTGAATTCGTGTTTTGTGATATGTAATGCTTAAACATGATTTGTCGTGATTAATTACTATTTTTGTGCGATATTGTGTTTGTATGGCTTACCTGTCGAAGATAACTAAGATTAGAATTGAGGCTTTTGTCTTTTGAGCGTGCATAAGTGCATAAGTTTTTTTTTCAAAATTATATTATTTATATATTGTAAAATGGTACTTGAACGCAATTGATTTCTCAAAACCTTAAAAGCAGTGTCAATTCAAGATTTTCTCATGAAAAAGCCTGTGAGTAGCCTGATTGATTATCATCTTTGCATATGCTTGAATGAGTTTCTGATTTGATATCTCTTTGAAATCGTTGTGTGTAGTTAACTTTGAACATGACGTTAAGGCACAGAAGAAAACCTTATTCCGGCCATATCCATATATATTAGCCACTATAAATTTCGAATGAGCCAATAATAGCCAAATTACCCATGCCAATAGCCCTGAGTGATTGAGTCAAACCCTACTAAACCATTAAAAGCGTGGGGTAGGAGTTCGTTATTTTTATTGATTATTAGTGTTTCAGAAATTTTATTAGGAATTTATGATTTTATGAAATGTTGTAATAAAGGATCACCATCCTTTAATTAAATAAAAGAGAAAAAAAAAAAAAAAAAAACCCCATAAAAAAAAGAATAAAAGGGGGATAAAAAAAAAGAAAAGAAGGATGGTGAGTCTAGTTGAATTGTGTTAGTCATTGCCTACGCGCTAATTAAGGCTTGTGTTTTATTGTTTATTTTTATGAAGCCTAATGTTTAAGAGGCAAGAGTTGTGTTTGTAAGAAGCATATTATAAGCTTCAATTGTATTTAAGTGGTTTGAGCTACAAGTCGGTTTTAGAGATACGAGTTGAGAAATAGCCTATGTTTAAAGGCTACGTTATGAGTGTTAGTGAGGTTTTTTTTTTTTTGAATGAGGTGAAGCAAATTGCTTCATGATTAGATTAGGTTGAGTGAGTTATTGATCACATTAGATTATGAGTTAGCCACACGATTTATATATTCCACACCCGTCCAAAGAGCCTTACATTACAACCCAAAAAGACCTTTTCCGATTCTTAGTTTGATAACACACTTAATTTGCGATTGAAAAGAGATTGATTTTCAGTTCTTATTTATTGTGCATGTAATTGTATGATTTGAGCGTACACACGTCCCATGCAGCAATGCTTGAGTGCTTTAAGCGAACACCCATATATATTTCCCTTTTGAGAAGATGCATAATTTTGTTTATGAAGCGACAATGTAATAAAGGTGGAGTGTTTGAAGTTGCGTGACATGTATCTATATTTTAAGAATTATGTATGTAGCATAGCACGACTCATTGCTTGAGCTGATTTTCTTTCTAGTTATACTTTGAATTAACGTCTGTTCGAGAACGAACAAACAAATAAAGCGTGGGTTAGTTGATTAGCACATGTTTGTCCTTATTTTTATTAGTATTTTAGTTCATTTTTCTATTTATTTTAGGTATAAGTTGGATAGATTAAGCTTAAATTCGTATATTTGTACGTCCAGCTTATTTTACTGCTTTTTGATCTAGATTGATGCAAATAAGTGATTATATGTGGTTTTTCACTTTATAGCTAAGTAACCGGAAGATTTCAGCACGTTAGAGATGAGGTATGATGATCGAGAGGGAAAGTTCGAGCTTTCCGGCGAAGAAGTAGCAAGAATTTGAAGCTGCCAGTTTTCTAGAACGGTTATTCTGCTGGAACCGTTATAGTATCCTTCAAGGACAGAGGCACTGAATTGAAGAACTAACGGTAGCTTTCTATAACGGTTATAACCGCTACCTTACCGTTAACGCTTCCGTTAAAAGGACCCAAAACCGACATAAAAGTCTGATTTCGGCCCAAAATCATCCCACAACTATAAATACCCCCATAACTCGGATTTCAGGCATACTTTAGCATAGTTTAGGTCACTTTTCCTACTTTTTACTTTTCCTAGGGTTTCTAAGACCTCTTAGGGGCTGACAACCCTGACGAGTGCCGAGTTATTTTCTTAGTTTCTCTTCATAATTTTAGTATTAAATCTCTAGTTTTTAGGATTAGTTTAGATTAGCTCCTAGTTAGTTTAGATTAATATTAGTTCGTGGATTTCTACACCAAGACGCTGCAGATCTTCTTGGTTTAATTAGTAAGTAGTTATTTCTTTCACTTTCAATTTAGTTGCATGCTTTTAATTAGTTTAATTAATAATTATTACTTTCATGGCGAATCGATATTTTGATTGTGTTGCGATTGGGATTGTGATTATGTTGATAATTGTTTTTGGCTAGATCCAATGGGTCTAGAGCTTAGATTTGTTGTGAACCATCAATTGGGGATACCCAAGTGATCGTGGAGACGAATCAAAACTCTAAAACCCTAGTTTTCTTAATTGTTTTAAAAAATCAATTAATTTATAAATGAAATCTAGATCCAGTTTCTCTTAGTTAAATTAATCTTAGGTTTTTAGATAAATAATTCTTAGTTTAAATAATCTCTAGATTTAATTTATTAGGTTATAATCAAATTAATCTTTAGATTTAATTTATTGCTCTTAGTTTAATTAATTTTTAGTTCTTAAAATTCTCAAACAAAACCCCCAACCGTGTGTTATTTTTCTTATTTTCTTATTCGTGAACAACAAATACAAAACGAACTTTCGAGCCTAGTTTTCCTTGATAGACGACTTGGTTCAACTTACCAACCTACACGCGATCCCGTTCTCTTGCGAGCGAACTTTTAAAAATTTGACAAATATTTATAAGTAGGTACACAAAAGTTCGAATCAAGTTTGACTGTCGATGATCGGCTCAGGAATCTCGTTCCTAATTCGTCGGGGACACGAAGAAGCCGACGGGACGAAGCCTAGCCCTCCACCGCTGCCTGGTGGCCACCTTGATCTTTTCCGTTCGAGATCTGCCTCGATCCACTACCGGCGACAAAGGTCCGAAGATCATAGAGAACGGAGAAACAAAAAACAGAGACAAAGGTGTTTTGTTTCAGAGAGGGACAAAAAACATCACAGAGAGCAAAAAGAGAGAAAATCATTGTACATCTTCCAGAGCAAGAGTAGGCGGTTTATAAAACCAATGGCAAGTGTATGGTTAGTAAAATTGCCAACAGTTGAAATGCTGGTCAACCACAAGAGGAAATAAAGGAACGGCCCAGGTGATACTAAGTCAAGCGGGTCAAGGATCCAGGTGGGGTGGCTTGGCTAAGCTTTTTCTTGTGGGCCCAGCAAAGAGAGTGGGTTAACCTTCTTGGAAGTCATTTGGACCACTCCAACATTTAATAACATGAGTGCGATAAATATATACATATAAATATTAATTATATATTGTACATCTTGTCGTATTAACTTAAGTTATTAAAATTTTATAAATATTCGAATTTTAAATGTGATAAGTTTCGAATGCCACATGAAATAAACAAAATATTTATAATATATATTTTTTTTTCTTTTTGTAAACTTATAAATTTTTATATTATCGTATAATCAATGACCCATCAATTCTATGATTCTATGCGAGGATGTACGTGTTTTCTTCGAATTTAGATGACAGTCATATTTCTCTTTGAGGTTGGACACTCTATACATCCGTATCCGTGTGCTCCATATCCTACTAGATTATCTTGGTTTAATTGGGGTTGGGCTTTGCTGAAATAGGTGGATTGCAGGCTCATTGTGTGAAAGAGAAAAGGCTCAATCCTATCACTAGGTCATTTGATACATATTTGGGCCATCCAAATTATGATATTTAAGTGAACTAAAATGAAGTAGGCATCCTCTGTGCAATGCCCAAAGGATCCAAGTTTGTAAGAATAGGCCCATATTTTTCATCAGCTCTTAAGTTAACTGTGTCGTCCCTTAGTCTTGTTCATCCGATGATATGCTTTAAAGGTAAAGAGGAGATCCCATGACTTTTTTGATATTCTAGTTTCGAGTCTCACTCATTTATGAGTTTGCTCCAAATTTATAATGATTAGGTTTGTATGACTCAATGTATGTGATACTTTGATTTATAATTTAACTATATTCATCTAAAATTTATATGTCGGAACTCTTTATATTTTGTGACCGTCACACGTATGATTATTAGTGTGACTGATTCACTTTTTTATTTAATAATTTCACTTTTAATAATAAAAGTATCACTTTAAAAAAAATATATTATTATATATATTAATGAAACTTAAGTAAGTAAAAGATAATAAAATCACATTTTCTTTAATACAATCACTTTTGTCTCTAATTGAATTACTCGTCATTCTATTTTTTACAAGTACCACTTATAATTTTAAAAATATTAATTTATATTTAAATAAAACTTATCAATTTTTTGTCACTCTTAACTTTAAGTGATCACCTTTCAATTTTTACATCTTAAATTTTATATATATCACCCCTATATATTAATGCAAAATCCTCCTAACTCATGTGTCTGCTTCGCATGCTTCGTTTGGCAAATAAAAAATCTTGGTGCTTCGGTTAATTAGGTGTCATCCGAGCCTAATATCTACCTAATTTAATATTTTCCTTTTATTGTATCTTGCCTAATTTAATCTTTTCCTTTATTATATTTTGACTCACTTAATAGTTTTCTTTTATTATATTTTGTTTAATTCAGTATTTTCCTTTTATTCTCCTAATAAAAATATAAATAAGTCATATATAATTAGTAGAAAAGATATAAATTAATTATTTTAATTAAAAGATAAATTACATAAGGTATAATTTCAAATAAGAAAATGTTATAAAGTTAATATAATTTTAATTTTTGAATTTCAAATATTCTACATAGGTAAATTAAGATTTATTTTAAATAATCTAATTATTTAACTAAATATTAATAATGAATTCAATCTAAAATAGAAATATAAAATTGTATAATAATAATGATGATGATGATGATTAATTAATATTGATTAGACACGGGTTGAGAGTATTATATCTGTTTGATTTTTCAAAGTATGTAACTAATATTATTAACGAATTTAATTTAAATATTAAAATATAAAATAACATAATAATAATTAATAAATAGAGAGTAGACACGGATTTAGAATGTGACTTCTTTTGAATTTTAATAAGTATGTAAATAAAACTATTAACTAATTGAATTTAAACATTTAAATATAAAATTATTTAATAATTATAACAATTGATAAATAAATTAGATATGTACACATCACGGGTTGAGAATACTATTATTAAAAATTTTATTTTCATAAGATTTTGTTTTTTATATTTATTTTTTTATAAACCCCGTGTAATGCACGGGTATTAACCTAGTATGTATATATATATATATATATATATATATATATATATACACACACACACACGAGTGACTTGTTTGTGCAAAAATGACACTTTTATATTTGAAAAGTAACAAATTTAAAGAAAAAAGTGTCACATAAAAGTTTCTATACCCCCCTTTCGACTTCGATAAACCAACTAAAATTCTAGTTTTTTTTACAACAACAACTCACAAATCACGTAAAATTTGCATCAAGACATTCAGTGACGGAACTGGGAATATCATTCACTTAAGGTGAAATATTTAAAAAGAATATAATACAAAGTTCATTATTAAAATGTCTAGAAGGAAAAGGAGAGAGAGGGAGAGCTCAAATTCACTATCAACACTTTTTAACATTTATTCTAGTTTTCATTATATCAAAAACCTTTACTTATTTCCATGATATTATCCTAATAAAAAGTCCTAAAAGTTATAGCATTATTTCACACCATAACTACTAATTTATATACCATTTACAATTAGTTTTAATTAGATGGGTTTCTCTTCCGACCCAAACCGAAATTCATATTTTAATTGGGCAACACTCTTGTAAGGTCTGACTAACGGATCATCCGTTAAATCAAAATTCCATATCAATACATTATAATGCAAAAATCGAAATTCATGTTTTAATTGGGCAACACTCTTGTTAGACCGGACTAACGGATCATCCGTTATGTCAAAATTTCATATCAATACATTATAGTGCAAAAACTAATACATTATAATAAAAACTCAATACATCATAGTACAAAAACATTACAGTACAAAAACAAATACTTCATTACACGGGTTAGAGATTTATGAAAAACTAATACTTTACAGTACAAAAACAAACGGGTTAGAGATTTATGAAAAACTAATACTTTACACTACAAAAACAAATATATCACAGTATAAAAACTTATACATTATAATATCAGGTCAGATGGCTCAACGGGTCATGACCCATTAATCTGACCTAATAGAAGTGTTTGTCTTATAAATTGAGGGCCCAACGTGGTTTAAAGACCTATCTGGGCTAAACTAGTTCCGTCTCTAATGACATAACATACATTTTTGGAAAAGAAAAACTCTAATGTTATTAAATCCTATGCGAAATTATAACGCAAGTTGTGCTTACTCTCTCATTGAAACATATTATCAAATTCTCAAAAAATGTGATGAATGTACCAATGTAAAGTGTCAAAATCGCTTGTAAGTCCACATAGAGGACCACGGATGCTAGTTGAAGTTTGAACTTTTCCAATGAAGTGTCTGATCAGTCACCACAATAAAGAAGTGACTACTGTTACTTTTAGCAAATGAACCTAACAAAAAGGGCTAAATACAATTACTATCCTCAAGATTTAAACTGAACAAGAAAGTCCAATTATTTCTCAAAAATATATATTTTTTTTTTAACTTGGCATATGTGACCAAACATCCAATTCCCGAGAATTACAAGTATAATTGCAATTTGCAATTTAGCCTATGTTCTTATTTTACAAATTACAGTCATCGAGGGGTAATTTATAAAGCAAGTAATGCCTCAAGGTGTAATTTTTATTTTTATTTTATATAATTAGATAAGCTAAACCTTCCAATAGTTTTTGAAATTATCCTTGGAAGTGTATCCATGTGTGGATGTGAAATCCTGAACTGTCAATCATCTACTCGCTTCTCTTTATAGCCTTCCAAAAGGTAAAGAAGTTATTCACTTTATGAGAATGTTGTTGGGAAATTAATGATAATCACTAGTCTCTCACCCCCAGCCCATTGACCCATATCATATCACATAGTATTATATTATATAAGTTACATTTAACAAAATAGAGAATAAGTTATATAAGAGGAATTCACCAAAATAGAGAGTTTCCCATTCTATTATTTAGTGATAGATTTAATAAGTTACGTTTAACAAAACTATTCCCTTCAATTGTAATGATTTCCCAGTAAAAATTCATGGACTTGCTGTAGTTTTCTTTTCTTATTGTAACTAATTAACTCGCATAGTTTTTTTTGTTTTTCCTAAATGAACTTATAGATTGACTTACAAATAAACACGTGATGTACGTGTGTACGAAACCCTTTTTTCATACTTAACTTGTTTTTCAAGAATTCAAGTGGCATTGCTTGTGTATTTAGCGTGGCTTTTAGGTGCAGAGCAAATATTGCCCTGTCTATTTATGAGGTTAGGTAAAGTTTCATTGTATTACTAATAACATGTTACTTTGGAATTTAACTAAGCAAAAGAAAAACATGCACAAAAAAGGTGATTGTTTATAATTCAAAAAATGTAATTTATTTTTTTTTTAACTTTGTTCATTTCCCTCTCATTTATTTTTCTTTTTTTTCCTCTCTCAATTACCATTAATTTTCCAACACACAAAAATTTTATCTTATTTTATCTCTCCCCCATCTCTCTTATCATTAATTCCTACCACATAAAATCTTTTTGGGCCCAATTTGAGTTTCTTTTTACTACATAATTTTATATCATCACTTACTCAAAATTTACCAAAAGAATTTATTTTCCTAAAATTCTTATTTTCACTATTTTCTATTGAAACGAAACGAAAATGAACGAAATGATATTCAATCGTACGGTGACTTTTTTATTTAATTATAACGTCAAATGACTGTTGTTTCCGGACCCTTGTTCGTTAATAAGACATTGTCTGTCTGCATGTATAGGTGAAAAACATTTATAGAGTGATGCTACATGGAGCAATTCGCTCCGAAGCAACAAACTTTTTATAAAATCTAACACTTATATCCATATCTAATTATATATTTTCTTAAAATAACATATGATATTTATGGTAAACTTTGACATGAATTAAATATGTAATTAATAATTTAAATAGATTATTTTAAAGTGGGAGAATTTATTATTAAATAAAAAAAATCTTTAACTTACTTAAGTTATATATATATATATATATATATATACACGGCTAGTTAGAAATATTATTTTTTATTGTTAAATAATTTGTAWTTTAATATTTAGAATAAGTTCGTTAATAATTTTATAGTTACATACGTAAATAAATTCAAAACTTATTACATGCTCAACCCGTATCTAATTTTAATTAATTAATTATTATTAAATATTTTAATAATTAAATTAAATTCTATAATAATTCTTAATTACATACTTAGAGAAATTCAAAAATATTGTATTCTCAACCCATACTGGTGTCTAATTAACATTTATTAATTATTATTACATAAATTTATATTTTTATATTTAAATTGAATTCTTTAATAATATTTAGTTGCATACTTAGATTATTGAAGTAACTCGTCATTTAATTATATATTTTTAAATTTTATTCTAAATACAATGTATTTGTATTATTAATAAATAATTAAGTTCTTTTTTGTGATTAACATTATCTTATAAGTAAATTTTTTTTTAATTAAGATAAGTATTTAGATTCTTTTTCTAATTATATATGACTTCTTATATGTTTTATTAGAAGAATAAAAGAAAATATTGAATTAGCTAAAATATTAATCAAAGGAAAATATTAAATTATGAATATTTATATATATATATATAAGATTAAGTTAGACAAAATATAATAAAGAAATATAATAAATTAGGTAGATATTATAATTCTTATATTTAGTAAGTCTCAAAACCTCCAAAACTCACCAAGTAAACATTCGAAGCACCAGAAAATTACATGTCAGCCCGAAATTTCATTAAATATCTTATATTTTAGTAAGTTTTCAAATTTCCAAAAATCGCCAAGTAAGCATCCGCAAGACGTAGGATATGAATATTTTCATTTAGTACATAGGTATGATATATATATATATATATTATTTAAAATATGCGGATATATAAACTCCAGTATAGTTATATAAATTACAAATTATACTTAATTGAATGTGGTTGATTTAAATTACTATATATTGAGTTTACAATGATACTTTGTGAACATTTTTAACAATAAAAAATAACTACTAATAGTTACATATTCAGTAAAATATCTTTTATAATTATATTTTTAAAATTGATGTATAATAAAGTTATTATATAGCATAATAAACCTCATATATAGTAGAATTTAATATAATTCCAATATAAATCATGATACATTCAAAGTTATTTTAATGATACATTAACAATAATAATAAATAATATAATAGTAATATTTTATATATCTAATGAACATATAAATTAGATTTATATGAAAATATACTAGTAATATTTTAAATTAATAAATTACATTTGAAGTTATATATTTATGAAATCAGATAAACATAAAAAATTATAAAATTGGATAAATAAAAGATTTACTCCCCCCGCCTCAAAAACATAGTATTACGGTTATTTAACACCGTTTAAGAAAAATATTAGTTAATATAGTGAAAAAATTAATTATATTTCCAATATACCCCTAAAGTTAAATAATTATTTATTCTTTGTTACTCGGTTTTCTTAAAATTCATTTAAGTAAGTGGTATAGTTTGTTAATTATAGGGATACATATGAAAATTAAAAAAAAAGTTTAATAACAAGTTTATCATTTTGTGACACCCAAAATTGCAACTAAACATATCATTTTGGGAAGGAAGGAGTATTATTAATCCTAAAAAACTATCATCATATTTTAAATTAAGAAAAATTCAAAAAAATATAAGATTTACAAAATATTTTAAAATCAGAATAAAGTAAAATAGATTTTCATTAACATAATGTGCTAATTCATTAAAAACTTGTTGATTTTTATTGAATATGAATATATATATATATATATATATATATATATATATATATATATATATATATATATATATATATATGCAATAATTGATTTTTGTAATCATACAAGAAAATCTCTCTATATATATACTCTAATCGTGCTAATTAATTAAAACTTTATATATAATACTAATTCATGTCCAGGCATCTAATTTAAATCTTAATTTGAAATATTAATTTCTAATAAAATATGACATCTTTTGGATTTTTATAAGTACGTGAATAAAACTATTAATAAGTTTAATCTAAATATTAAATATAAAATAAAATGATAATAATAATAATAATAATAAATAGTGATTCAAAATCGATACAATGTGATTAAGGTAGGGAATTTATAATCTTATAAAAAAACTTAAGTACATAAATAATAAATATTAATGAATCTAATTTAAAATATTAATAATAAAATTTGATAAATATTCATTTGACACCGGTACAAGGCACATGTTGAGAATATAACAACTTTAGAATTTTCGTAAATATATAAATAAAATTATTATTGCTTTTAATATAATTACTAAAATATAAAATTATTTAATAATAATAAAAAATAATCAATAAGTAGTGGTTAGACATCCTGGCCTAATGTAACATTTGGACGATACTTTTTTTGATATATTTGGACAAAAATATCTTAGCACAGAACATTAATAATGAAAAATAAATTATAGATATTTTATATATTTTCAATAAAATCAATTTATATATATATATATATATATATATATATATATATATATATATATATATATATTAACACTTGAAATTAATAAATTACTATTTTATAGTAGTTATGATACTTATCAATTTCGAAAT
>BMAC01000125.1:762700-810496 GCA_014905375.1 Phtheirospermum japonicum | reverse complement strand
GGTATAAAACACAAGTATGAGATATATATATATATATATATATATATATATATATAATATTTTATTAAATAATTTTAATTGTTTAGTGAATACATATTTTAATGTTTTATAATACATAAATATAAAATATTAATACTTAAAATTTTACTAAATAATTAAAAAATTACATAATATAAAAATTCTAATAATTCAATGTATATAATATATATATATATATATATATATATATATATATAGAAAATATTAAATAATCATAATGTATAATATTATTTAATTAAGTCGAAAACATATGAATATAAATTCAGAAGTTCAATTTATACATTTTTCTCAATAATATTAATAAAAATATCTTTTAAAAAATAAAGACAAAAGATTTCAACAATATTAATAAAATGCCTTTACAAAAAATAAAAATAATATGGTTAAAATAAAAACAAAGAAAAATAAAGAGAGTTCAATTAGGAGAAAATCTATAGAAATAATAGTTATATTAATAAGAATTTATTGATTGAGTATATTTAGATATTTTAATTGTTTCCTTTAATTTGTTTTCCATAAATAAAATAATATATTAAATATCTATCCATAACAATTAATAAAGGGCAAATAAGTAAATATAAAATTAGGAAAGTAATGAACTTACCTAAAATTCTTTATTAATCATGTAAAATTATAGTTTTGTCCCTATTGCTTCGGAGCAAATTGCTCTGTGTAGCATTATTGTTATGAAATCATAAATTATGCATAGGTATTTACATGCCATAAACGTTGTAACTTAAATGGTATTGTTCATCCTATAGCAGGAGTGTTGATCTAAATTAAAATTCTGGATCTTGTTATCCTAATTATTAATGATTGTTTGGTACTTAAAAGATTAAGCAAAAAGTAAGGGTTTTGACACAATTTAGAAGGTTTGACCAATTAAATCTTTAGAGTGGCATTCAATGTAGAATTAAGTGAAATTTAAAATTTTATATAATTTTAAGTATTTTCAATTTAAAATTATGTATATTCCATAAAATCCTGATATTCTCATCAACTTGGAATTATATAGATTCTATAAAACTTTGGCATCCTCAACTTATAGTGGAATCTTGTGGATTTTATTAAATGATGGATTTTAATGAAATTTTATTAAATTTTAAGTGAAAAATACACTTACACAATTCCTACAGAATTATTGTCTCTTGCCCTCAGAATTTTATAGAATTCACTCTCTCACACACACACACATATATGTGTGTGTGTAGTTAAAAGATATTATTTTATCACTCTAGTATTAAAATAATAACTCACTTTATTTTTTTTTCTAGTTTTTGCAAGAAAAGATAATCAATTTATAAGGAAACTGCAAATGAAAAAAATATTTATTTCTTCTCGCAATTTTTTAAAAATCATCATATTTCAATATAATATGTTATGACAATGATTACATTAATCACATTATCATATTTGGACATAAAGTATAATGAGATCATATTATTAATTTTATTTGTTTTAGTTTATAAAATTATGAGATATTCTTCTATTTAAGAAAAAACAATGTTAAACTTTATATATCTTATCACCATAGTTTTTTTTATATATATATAAATTACTTTTTTTACTTACTGAGTAAGAAGACTTAGCATTCATCTTGCATTAAAAATAAAATAAAAAAATATATCAATATTGCTGAATTTATAAATAATTAATTTAAAATTGACTATCTAAAAAAGAAAAGACAATTAATTAAAAAATAGGTAACATAATATTATTTTTTTCAATAGTTCATATTTTTAATGATAATATTATACAATAAATATTATTATTGTAATTCGTACATTCTCCTAAATTGTGATAATTATTCTTCTAGAAAAAAGTTTGTGAAAACTCAGCAAAACATCAAAGAAGGCAAAGGTTTCATTATCAGATAAAGCTGCATTCTTCCGGTTACATTTACATAAGATGACAATGGCATTAAATAAGGTTGTTGACCATAGAGAAGTCGTTTACCCTAGACACGTGTAGACATACTAGAGGCTACACAGAAACCTAAAAAATGGACGGTTAAGGATGATAGAATATTCTAGCATATACTAAACACCATTTGACAGCTTTGAGGTTAGCTAGAAGACAAGAACATCTGGCTTGATGATTTGTTGTGTATGAGTGCAGCATGAGGCAATCCTGAGCTGATGCATGGACATGCATGATCATATATTTCAACAGCCTCCCTCAATCTAAGCCTGGATGGGGAGAAACATTTAGTTTGGACCTGAACCAGGTGAAAGATTGATCTGGCAAAGGTTTAGTCAATGTATCTGCAGTCTGATCCACGGAAGGAACATGTTGAACCTTAAACAAGCCTTGATTCACTTTATCTCGAACAAATTACAGATCCAATTCAATATGCTTGGATTTGGAATGAAGGACTGGATTTGCAGCAAGAGCCTCAGCACCAATGTTATCAGTCCAAATGACTGGAGTTGTCTTCAAGGGGAACTGCAACTCTTTGAGTAGGTATGTGATCCAAATAATATCAAAGGAGTAGTGAGCTAGGCATATGAATTCAGCCTCAGTGCTTGATCTAGAGATGAATTGTTGATTCTTTGTACACCAAGTCACTAGATTTTGACCTAGGTAGATACCCATAAACTGACTTTCTATCATCCATGTCAGCGGCCCAATTCGAGTCTGAATATCTAGTGATATCAAGATGAGAAGACTTAGTGAATTTGAGTACATATGTGAGAGTGCCGCAAGATATCTCATTACTCTTTTATGAGCCTTCTAATAAGATTCAAGAGGATTCTGCATCTACTGACTTAGCTTATTTACACTGAATGTGATTTCAGGTCTTGTTATAGTAATGTATTGTAAGACTACATTTATGCTTCTGTAAGTAGTAGCATTCACATTGTTCCTCCCAATGCACTTGGACAATCGAGCCTTAGATCCCATAGGTGTATCTATCCCTTTTGCCTTGGACATACCAAATTTTTGCAGCAAACTCTTGACAAATTGACCTTGAGAAAGATGTAGTTGGCTTTGAGCACCGTGTTTGACTTAAATTCCCAAGAAGTGATGTAAGACTCCTAGATCTTTTAGGGCAAACTTCTTATTTAAACCTTGAATGAGAGAGCTTATTTCTATATCAGTATTTCCTGTGATTATGATGTCATCAACATACACTAGGACAAGATGTAGATCTGACCCTTGGTTTGGAAGAACAGGGAGGGATCATCTTTTGAACCTTAAAACTGTAAACTGAGAAGTTCTTGCCTGAGCTTGAAATACCAAGCTCTAGGAGCCTGTTTCAGTTAATAGATAGCCTTTCTGAGTTTGTAGACAAGATTAGGATTATCTTGACTTTCAAAGCCTGGTGGTTATTGCATGTAGATATCCTGCTCCAAATCCCCATTAAGGAAGGAGTTGTTAATATCTAACTGCCTTATAGTCCAATTTAAAGTCACGACAAGAGCCAAAAAAATTCTGATGGTGACAGTTTTAATGACAGGACTGAATGTCTCTTGATAGTCAACTCCAAAATTTTGAGTGTAACCTTTAGCCATTAATCTGCCTTTATATCTAGAAAGTGTGCCATCAGAGTTCCTCTTGATATTGTAAATCCACTTGTATCCTACAATAAGCTTGTTTGAAGGTTAGGCACCAAGGTCCAGGTTTTGTTCTCCATTGGTGAGGAATATTCAGCTTGCATAGCCTCCCTCCTGTTTTCTAATTGAAGGCCTCCTTCTCTGAGGATGATTCTACCTCACTATTGACTAAAATAAGAGCCTTGGGCTTAAAAACCCCTGCTCTTGGCCTTGTTACCGTGTGATGTTTAGGTTTAGGAGAGGGAGTAGAAGACTGTCTATTATTGTCAATTTGAAGATCAACAACAAGAGGTATGGTGATTGCACTTTTCAAGGGAGAGTAAGGTTAAGGGTATGATCACTTGATAAAGAGGTGTTATGGGAAGTAGAGTTTTGGTTAGTAGAATGTCACACAGGATGTTTTGAGACTGTTTTTATGGGAGGAGCAGGTAATTTAGAGGATTCTGAGGTGACAGAATGAGTTTTCTCTGAGGGTTTGTTGAGGTAAGGGAAACTGGTCTCTTCAAACAAGATGTGTCTGGTTATAATCATTTTTCCTGAAGGTAAAAGGACCTTGTAGCCTTTGTAGCTGTCACAATATCCATATTTGAACTGCATTTTGTGTTTATTAAGGGGTCTGATATAAGGATAGCAAAGACATTCACACACCTTGAGCTGAGTATAGTCTGGTGAAGTTGAATACAAGCAGTGATATGGAGATTTATCCTAACACTTTAGTAGGTAGCCTGTTAATAAGATACACAGCTGTTTTGAAAGCATCAATTCAGTAGAAGTGTGGTACACCAGACTGAGCTAAAAGTGCTAAGGCTACCTCAACAATGTGTCTGTGCTTCCTTTCATCAAGGTCATTCTGTTGTGGAGTATAGGGACAATAGAATCTATGTTGAATGCCTTGATGTAAGAAAGGAGTAAAGCTTAGGAACTCTGTACCACCAACAATTTAGAGAGTTTTAATCCTGGTTTTGAACTGGTTTTCCACTAACTTGTGAATTAGATGAATGCAGAGAGAGCCTCACTTTTTGTTTTCAGAAAATAAATCCAAGTGTATCTTGTATACTGATCCACAAAACTGATGTAGTGCCTGTGATTAGAGTAAGTGTGCACTGGTGATGGTCCTCAGAGATCACTGTAAATTAGTTCAAAGGCATGAGTGCATGTAGTGTGAGATTCAGGAAAGGGTAGCTTATGTATCTTGGATTCGAAACAAGCCACATAATGACACCTTGTTATTATTATTATTATTATTATCAAAGGACAAATTACAATGCTTCAAAATACATTCAACAATCTCAATAGCGGGATGTCCTAATCTCTAATGCCAAACACACATGTTTGGTATTTTTTGAAACACGGAAGCATTAACTAAGGGCTGATTCATCATCAACTTATTTTCAGCAGCATGTTTATTGAGAGCAGTATAGAAATTAGCTGCTTGAGACTTCTCTTGATCTTCCTTGGTCCTGAATTCTAACTGGTAAAGTCCATCTTTAAGCTTCCCTTGGAGTAGAGGTGACCCCGTAACTTGATCCTTAACAATGCAAAAAGTAGGATGGAACTCAAAGAAGTCAGCATTATCTTAAGCAAACTGAGATACACTCATGAGGTTTTTAGTGATGCAGGGGACAAGTAACAGATTCATGAGATGAAAAACACATGCAAAATGAGGGGACTTAAGTTTAATGTTACCAATGAGTGTAAGCCAAACCTGTTCCATTTCCCATGTGCATCTTGTTTGAACCTTGATATTCAGAGATGGTGTTGAGAGTTGACATGTCATAAGTGACATTATTTATAGCTCCTCAGTCTGGAAACCAGTTCAAGGTGTCTGAGATGACAAAAGTGTTATCTTAACTTTGAGCAGCAACCATAGCAGTAGGATTGTAGTTCTTGTTATTGAACTGTCTTGAGCCTTGATTTTGACTTGAGGAATTAGAAACAATGTTTAAATCACCTATGTAATAACATTTCTCTGCATTGTGATTTGTGTAGCGACAAATCTGACAAGCAACTTTGTCATAGGTGTTTCTACCTCTGCCTCATCCTCTACCTTGCCTACCAGCTCCTCTAGATTAGTTTCCTCTTCCTCTAGCATTTTGATAAGAGGTGTATGTTTCTCTTTTGTTGCCTTGAATAGCTAGATTGGAAACTAAGGTGCTACTATCATCAACTATAGTAGGATTAGCAGTTTCAATTCTATTTTCAAAGCTCAAAAGGAGAGCACTCACTTGATTCACTGTACAAAACTTAGGTCTAGAGGTAACTGACACAACCACAGAGTCATACTCATTACCAAGGCTAGAGAGTATATGCATAACTTGATTTGACTCCGAGACTTTTTGACCAATAGAGGCTAAGGCATCACAACACAATTTTACCCTATTGAGATATTCTCTAATGGAAAGATTGTCTTTCTTCACTGTGGATAGCTGCAATTTGTACTGCATCTGCCAAACTAAGATTTGAATGGAGTAGTTTGTCTCCAAGCTTTCCACGTCTGGTGAGAGGTGCCTAATCCAACCATGAGCACCAATAGGCCTTCTTATAAGGATGATAACAACCATGAAGCTAGCAACTGATCGTGTCTTTGATCAGCAAGAAACTCTGGATTCAATATTAAAGCATCAAGATTTTTTTTGTTCTTAATGAGCTTCTGTGGGATAGGTGTAGATCCATTAAGGTAATATTCAAGATCATAGCCTCTTACAACTGTAAGGATTTGTTGTTTTCAGATGAGATAATTTGAGTCTGAAAGTTTGATTGTGAGTAGCCGAGATTGAGGCCGAACTATTTGCAGGTTTGCATTTGTGCTGTTAATAATAACATTTGAAGATGTTGATATTGATGATTCAGCTATGATAAAAGTGGACAAGGTTAATAAATAAAAGGTGTGATGGTAGCACCAGAGACAGGTTCAGAAACCTGCTTTGATACCATGTGAAAACTCAACAAAACATCAAAGAAGGCCAATGTCTCATTATCAGGTAAAGCTGCATTCTTCAGTTTACATTTACAAAAGATGACAATGGCATTAAATAGGGTTGTTGACCATAGAGAAGCTGTTTACCCTATACACGTGTAGACATACTAGAGGCTACACAGAAACCTAGAAAACGGACGGTTAAGGATGACAAAATATTCTAGCATATATTAAACACCGTTGACAGCTTTGAGGTTAGCTACAAGACAAGAACAGGTGGCTTGATGATTTGTTGTGTATGAGTGCAGCATGAGGCATCCTGAGCTTATGCATGGATATGCATGATCATATATTTCAACAGAGTTATAATAATTCTAATACATTAATGAATTCTATTAAAATCCACATAATTTTATAATATAGTTCCACATAATTTCATTAGAATCCAATTGTATCCATGAAATTATCCATAGAATCTATAGATTTACATAAAATAAATATTCAATAAAATATCATGACATTCTATGTTGAGAACCACCCTTAATTGAGTTACTCACTAAACACATGTTTGAATTAACTTTTTGGCTCTACAAAAATGATTTAAGAATTAAAAGAAAGAAAAAAAAAAGCAGAATAAACTATCTTTTCTTTTATAGAATTGAAATGACATATTTTTACCTAAAGTTGACAAAAATTACACTCTTAACATGCAAAATAATTTTATTAATTAACTAATTTATCATTAATTTACACACAATATTGGTTTCAGTCTTCGGTACAAAATATATTGTTAATTAATCTATCTATTTGTACGAACCAATTTCATATATTTGTAAATTAACAACTCGGGTAATCTATATAGTTTATAATTTTAATTTAATGACTAATCTTTTTATATAAATATTATTTTAGTTATTCAATAAATTTATTTTAGTTTATATTGTTATTAACATGAAAAATAAAAGTTGAGATGTAAATTTTTACGGCAAACATTGATTGAAATTTGCTCAAGATTTCGGCCATAATATGTTGAACAAATGTCAATATTTTGGCCATAAAAGTATTTATTTTTCTTTTGTTTTTTGTATACTATTTTATCTATCATTTTATAGAAACCGATGTAAAATAAATAAGATCTTACAAAAATAGTTTATACATCGGTTCAAAAGTCAATGTAGAAAATCAGTTTATACAGAAACAGTTTCTATATCAGTTAGAAATTTGATATAAAAATCAATGGCTGGAATTTCTTTGCCGACCAGGGCGGAATGAGGCATGAATAGTTTTTTCAAAATTTGAACCAAAGTTAACAATGCGGCTGCGGAAACAAAAACTTAATCGAATAAATTTGAAGAAGTGCTTGCATTAGTTGTTCTCATATTTTATTCATCATATTGTTGATTATTTGTTGTGATTGAAAGAATAGGGTTTAGTTTTTTTTAGTGTGAATAATTGAATAAAATGGTGATTGTGTTAAATTATATGTTAATGAGTATGTGCAAAAAATTTTATTTTTTTAATGGATGTATTTAGCAATTGAAATGAATAAGAGTGTGTTGACATTATATAAAAATATATGTGATATTTCATTAAACGATATTTTTAGCAAATAAAACTTATAATGGTGTGACTAGAAAAACTCATACGAATTGAATTGACCAATAAACAATGTCGTGTGGATACCAAGGGGCTTATGGGCCAATCGGGTCGAACCAGCCCACCTGGTCCTTTCTGGACAAGGAAAATGCATGCTAGATCAGTTTTGATCACTGTAATTTGTAATTATCACATTCTCTCATGTAACTGATACCACCAGACTTAACCAAAAATAAAAACAAAAATTTAAATCTACACGAAACACAAAGTAGTTATTCAATATTTGGTTTATGAGTATGTCTCCTGTGAGACCAGTCTCATTCTATGAAATAACTTTTTACCGCACTCATTAATTGACCCGTACCAATTCATCTGACTCGCCCCAACCTATTTATTTAATAAAATAAATTACTATTTTTTTTATTATTTTCCCTCACATACGGTGTAATCCCTCCATAGCCAGACTCCAGCCGCCACTGCCACCTGCCGCTCGTCGGCCGCCACCGACAACCACCACCGTCGGTCACTGAAAATATTTTTTAAAATTGTTATATCATTGGAAGTGTCTCGTTTCGCTCGTTATAGGTTTGAAATTGTATTTACGATCTAATATTTCATTCACCGTATATCTAAGGTTAAAAATCACAAAAATCATCAACTTTGGCATCTGGCTTACATTTATTCACCAGGCTAAATTTAAATCATTCACTACCTTCCATCTCCTCCCGTTCCACTCTACAATACTGTCAATTCAGATTTTAAAAAAAAAAAAGATTGCTGGGAAAGCAAAGTTAGAATCTACCCAGTTTAAGTATTGCAAAGTTAATTAAAAGTATCACAAATTCATCTAAAAGTTAATAGTTAAAAGTATCGCAAACTTAGTTTAAAGTATCACATGTTCAACTTAAAGTGTTACAAAATCAAGTAAAAGGAACACATAATATATTTTGACATCTTTTTTAATTAAAATATCATGAAAATATTACAAAGTTGTTAAACTATCACATTATCTATAATTTAATTTTTTTTCCTTACATCTATTCCTATAACACTTAAATAATTAAAACTATCACAAAAGTTTGATCACGCATCACAAAATATGATAAAAGTATCACATGTTTTCTAATACTTTTACTGCATTTTATAATACTTGAAAACTGTGATACTTTTAACTCAAAGTTTTGATACTTTAACTGCATTTTGTGATACATTTACATAAACTATACTATGTAATAATATAAATAAAAGTTGTGATACATTTAAATAGATTTATGATACTTTTATAGTCATTTTTGATAATCTATATAAGGATATATTATACAATACTTTTAACTCAAATTGTGACACTTTTAATTAAGTTCGTGATACTTTTACTGTAATTTGTAATACATTAATATGGAAAATATCATATTAATTTGTAATACATGTAATTGTAAAACCTTAATTATATTTAGTGATACATTAATAACCTTATGTAATACCTTAAAATTTTATTGCAACTAGGAGTTGAAATAATAATTTTCTTTGATATATTTATTACAATTTGTGCCATCTTAAACTGATGTTGTAATACTTTAACTGTGAAGATTGTATATTTGAAATGAGATTAAAACACTTTTTTCTTGATACTTAGAGTATAACTTGTGATACTTAAAACCAGTTTTGTGATACAAATATATTTAACCAAATACTGTATTATTTTAGTTAATACATGTAAGAAAAAAAAACATTCTCATCCCCTTCCAATCAAATCCTCGACCATACAACCTCAACCCCCATCAGCCACCAGCGCACTAACATCATTACACATATGAAAAAGTAAACAATTTTGGGCCATTTAATTTCTAAAAAATATAGTCCATAAACTAAAGAGTAAACAACATTCATATACAGACAAATTACAACAATACTATAAAAAAAGAACTACACAAATGAACACCCACATAAATAGACAAGCTAACATCATCACCACCGCACAAACGCCACCAGGAGCGGACATAAAAACGATGACCACAACCATGGTAGAAAATGGAGAGAGAGAGAGAGGCGGCAAAAAAAAAAGCCTACTGTCGTCGGTATCGACTACGACACCGACTTGAATACATAAATCGGGATCTCATAGATTAAAACGCAAGGAGTTAAGCGGTTGCAGATCCAAATTTGGCCCGATGAATCGTCGTAGATCAGAGGTCAGAATTGACAATACATAAGTTTTGACCTCCGATCTACGATGATCGAAACTCGAATCGTAAACGAAATTTTGGATTTAGAATGTGAGAGTTTAGACAATTCAAATAATATATTTTTTATTCAACTTCACCACCAGATGACGATGACTGTTGACGGTAGCCGTGTGAGTGAGAAAGAGAAGCAGAGTGGAGGGGAGGGAGAAGGGGGCTACGGCTGGGCTAAATGGCTGAATGATTTTTTCATTTTTCTTTTATATTTAGGATTAGGGTTGGGTGGGCAGCGGACGAGGTAGAAAACAGGCAAGTTAGACAAATGAGTATAATAAAAATGGGTCTCATATTATGAAATCAGTCTCATCCAAATATTTGTCTTGATTTATTATATCATCGTAACATCTCTGATGGTTTTATGAATTACAGTTTATGTGGCAATTAATAGAAGATTTTCTTTTACTACATGATTGAAATAGATGATTATGTCTAAAATCTATTTCCAATAGACTCTTTATACCACCTATAATTCTAGCTATTTCCTTTTTCATTTAATTATTTTTTATTTTATTTAAACCTTTAATTTCATAAAACAATGATAAGAGTTTTGAAAAATAGTTTTGCTCCAACAATGAAATTTCCTGCAATGCAAACTCTATATATCTTAAATTTTCAACACACGTGTAATTGGCCTGACCACAAAATATTTTTTCGAAATTGTTAAATTTTATTAATCACGACATGATTAATAAAGTTGATATAAAATTAATTCATCCTTTTTTCTAAAATAATTAAAACACTAAAGATATGTGTTAGGCACCTTTTTTTCCTTTTTTTTTAATATTAAAGATTATCTGTCTAGGCCAAAATGTCAAATTCTAAAAATAAAATCACGTTGGCAAACACTTGTTTTAGGTCAGATTAACGGGTCATAACCCGTTAGACCATCTGACCCGATACCATAATGTATTAGTTTTTGTATTATAAAGTATTAATTTTTCATAAATCTCTAACCCGTGCTATAATGTATTGGTTTTTGTACTGTAATATTTAGGGAAAAAAACTCTTTGCCACATGTACTTGTAGCGTTTTTATGGTTTCCAACCTAATATTTTTTTTTTGTTATTAACAACTCAAAGTATGCGGGTTTTGCTCTTTGCAACCTTCAGGTTATTTTTCATTAAAAAAATTATTGAATCGAAGCACGTAAACCTCATGCCTCATCACCAATTATTATGTTGGGCAATGTTTTCATATTTTTAGAATGAGGCATGAGGTTTACGTGTTTCGATTCAACCATTTTTTGAATGAAAAATAGCCCGAAGGTTGCAAAGAGCAAAACCTGCATACTTTGAGTTGTTAATAATAACAAAAAAAAAAATATTAGGTTGCAAACCATAAAAACGTTACAAGTACAGGTGGCAAAAAGTTTCTTTCCCTATGTTTGATGTATTAATTTTTTATTACAATGTATTAATTTTTTCCCTATAATGTATTGATATAAAATATTGATCTAACGGATAACCCGTTAGTTCGGCTTAATAAGAGTGTTGTCCATCCAGATTTTATCTTCCTTTTCCAATCTTTTTTCACTTGTGTATAATTAAAAAATGATTTTAAAGAAAAACCAATGACTAAGCATGTCTAACATACTCTTTGTATGTAGACTTCTAAATTTATTCATGTATCTCTCTTGCCATGTCATCATAAATGAGATTCAAACATGCATTATTTAGTTTTTATTAAAATTATCTATATCACATGTCAGCTATTTTTCCACATTTGAAAACCCATTGAAGATGCTCTTAGAAATTAATAGCTAATATTTATTTTGTATTTCGATAGTGTTTCTCAAATTGATTTATAAGTTATTTATAATTGTTTTATTAAAAATGGCTAAAAGAAAATGACGCATCCCATTTAATTTTGCACTTAAGGTATAACGTGACCAGCGAAAATAAAAAACATAAATAAGAATTTTTATTTGTAATAAAATTTAGAATTCTTTAATTTTTATTGTAAATATCAAATTATGTATGAAAAGTGGGTGATAGTGTATTATTATATTCTATTTAATGTCAAATCATGTTAGGTAGTAGTGTATTATTATATATTGTAAGATATTGTTGTTTGAGTATTTATTTTTGAGTTTTAAATAAACGAGTATTCGATATTTCGAATCCCGAATCCGGTATTCCGAATTCTAGCCCAAACAAGGCCTTAGGTATTCAGAATTTTGTAAAGAATCTTTATGTCAAATCATATTTGAAAATTGAATAATAATATATTTTTATATTGTATTTTGATGTCAAGTAATGTTTAAAAATTAAATTGTACTGTATTATATATTGTATTTAATAATATTTAATATTTAAATTTAATAATAATAGAATAAAGTGAATTTGAATTTAGGTATACAAAAATATTAATATAGATTTTAAATTTAATTCGTAAAACAAATGATAACAGGGATTCGAGATCTAAAAATCGCCCTAGACGCCCGCCTAGGCGCTAGGCGTCACCAATCCGCCTACGATTTTCAAAAATCGTCCAAAAAAATCGTCGGGCGCCCCAAGCGCCGCCTAGGCGCCCAAGTCGGCGCCTAGGCACTAGGCCAGTTTTTTTTTTGTTTTTTTTTCTGGCCTAAAATGACATCGTTTTTGGGCCAATTTTTTGATTATTTAGATTTTGTAATGTATGCTATGATATTATTATTTGACTAATGAACTTATGGAATTATATTGTTTTGAACTTTGAATTGAACAATAGTTTTAAACTTGTGAATTGTAACTTGTGATCATTACTTTTAGTTTTGAATTGTTATAAATTTTATTGTGTAACAGGTAGTGTGTTGACCTATTAAATGGTTGGATGTAAATCAGGATATTTATTCTCAAATTCTAGACCCTGCCTAGGCGCCCTAGGCGCTAGGCACTGGCCTGCCGCCTAGCAGCCGCCTAACGATTTTTAGAACACTGATGATTATAATAAAAAAGGACTATGCCAACATAATCTTCCAAAAAGTGGGCCCTCGAAATAACTTTAATTTAAGAGGTCTCTTTTGCAATTTGAATAAGGCAAAGACTTGCATTAGGTCAGATTGACGGGTCATGATCCGTTAGGCCATCTGATCCGATACACTAATGTATTGGTTTTTGAACTGTGATGTATTGATTTTTTGTACTCAAAAGTATTGGTTTTTCATATATCTGACCGGTGTTATGATGTAATGGTATTTGTATTAATATTATGATGTATTGACTTTTTAGTATAATGTATTGGTTTTTGTACTATAATGTAACAGTATTAAAATTTTAACCTAACGAATGATCCGTTAGTCCGACCTGATAAGAGTCTTGGCCTTTGAATAAACCTAAAACTTGCATCAATAAAAAACGAACACACTTTCATTGGCGCCTCCTTTTTCCGTTTTTAAAATTTTTCTTTTTATATTGCCCTCATCTTTTTGGCGCCTTTCAAGTTAACTTCTAATCTTTGGCTTTATTCTACTACTAATTTCTTCCTATCTTCCCCTTTCGTATATCGTAACCACTAACCAACCCTGCTCTATCATTCAATTCATAAATTAGTGGGTTATTTTATTTTATTATAATAAAATAAATAAAACTCAAATAGTCTCTAGGAATTTACACGGGTAGGGTAAAGTATGAGTATTTTTTTATTTCTTTATTATATATTGACTTTATAAAATATATTTTTTGAATTTTAATTTATAATAACATCTATATTACATAATATATTATATAATAAATATATACACACTATAAAATCTATACCTACTACTATTATAGGAGACCTACAGGTCTCCGGGGTGACATATATCACCCCCTAATTGGTTTTTCTTTGATTTCTTTTGTTTATTTTTTTTAATAAACTTATGTATATAAATTATTTTTTAATAAACTTATATATATAAATTATTCCAAATATGAAATTAGTCAGTATAATTTTGTTTTCCAAATTATACTATTTTTATTTGTTTTACTAATTTATGATAAAAGTTATGGTTGATTATTGTTTAACTAAAAAAATTGAAATTTAAAAAATCTAATCAATTATTGTAATTTTATTTTCCCATTTAAATACGTTTTAAATTATGATATTTTTATTATCAACATATTAAAAATAATAATTATATTATTTAATGACTGTATTTTTTCTTTATTTGTAATTTAATTTTTTTTTCTTTCCACAAATAATTAAAATTCGTCGTCAATAACTTTTTTTTCTAAGAACGAAACTCATTTATCTATAATACAAATAATTAAAACCCAACACCTAAATCTTTTATTATGAGAGTGAATCAATGATATAGCATGGTTAATAGAAGTGATTATTAATAAATCTATACCTACTATTATAGGAGACATGGAGGTCTCCGGGGGTGACATATGTCACCTCCCAATTGGTTTTTNATAAAAATCCAAAACCATTCAATTATATAAAAATCCAAAAACATTCGAAAAATTGAAAAATTGAAAATCTTGTTGTCTTGTGGTTCTTTTCAACCATTGGTTTTTTTTTTTTGATTTCTTTTGTTTATTTTTTTTAATAAACTTATATATATAAATTATTTTTTATTAAACTTATATATATAAATTATTTCAAAGATGAAATTAGCCAGTACAATTTTATTTTCCAAATTATACTATTTTTATATGTTTTACTAATTTATGATAAAAGTTATGATTGATTATTGTTTAACTAAAAAAATTAAAATTTAAAAAATCTAATCAATTAGTGTAATTTTATTTCTCATTAAATTACATTTTAAATTGTAATATTTTTATTATCAACATATTAAAAATAATAATTATATTATTTAATGACAGTATCTTTTCTTTCTTTGTAATTTAGTTTTTTTTCTCTCCACAAATAATTAAAATTTATCGTCAATAACTTTTTGTTCTAAGAACGAAACTCATTTATCTATAATACAAATAATTAAAACCCAACATCAAAATCTTTTATTATGAGAGTGAATCAATGATATAGCATGGTTAATAGAAGTGATTATTAATAAAAAATATACAACTCTTTTATATTTTTCACTTTTATCTAACATTTTATGAATTAATTTAAAACTTATTTAATATAAATTTTTCCCGCAACGAAGTGCGGGTCAAATTCTAGTATATTATTATATTATATGCTACACTGACTTAGTATTAATGCAAAAATTAAATAAATTTATAATATATTCTATTGTCAGATGTACATAATATAGTATACTATATTATATAAAATACATAATACATATTATAACATACCGTACAATACAATATATGCCATTATATATATATAATATTTAAATCTTATTTGGGTAGGCGGGTAGGGTAAAGAGAGAGTATACCATGGACCCTGGTGCACCTTGCAAGGTGCACTAGGAATTTAATTTATCATCGCATATAACTTACATATATCATCACATATAATTGGTACATATCATCACATATAATTGGTACATATCATAAGAAATAATTGAAATTCTAAACCTAAATTTAAAATCTTAAAATTAAAAAACACAACTAAAACAAAAAATTAAATCCTAAAAATAGAAAATTAATCCCTAAAATGAAAAACAAAACTCTGAAATTGAATATTAAACTCTAAATCCTAAATTTCTATCATATATCATCACATATAACTGGCACATATCATCACATATAACTGGTAGAATGATAGATCTTTGCCGGGACCCTAAATGGAAAATTAAATAAAAACAAAATAAAAAACTAAACCTTAAAATGAAATATTAAACCCTAAAAATTGAGAACTAAACCCTAAAATGTAATACTAAACCCTAAAATGAAAAATTAAACTCTAAACTCTAAGTTTTTGTCACATATCATCACGTATAATTGTCATATATCATCGCGTAATACGAGGTGCACCTAATAAATTGTTGGTAGGGTAACAGGTAAAAAAATTGTGCTCGTACTCTAATCATACCTGGTACTATTCATATTGGATAATACATACATTACCCGAAATCTCGAATAACCGGGGGGAATATAAATCCTAATATGCTAAATATATTAGATCAACCATTAGATCTTCCCCAGGGGGGAATATACCCGGGGGCACCATTCCCCCCACCCCCTGCATTTACAACCATTAGATCAATTTTAATTTTTTTAAATTAAAAGATCCATGGTTGTAAATGCAGGGGGTAAGGGTGTCTTTAATGGCACCGTAGAGTATTCCTTTAATATATGGGTCATAATTAGTGAATAGTTAATAATTAATTGCATTAGATTCATTATAATATATTAAAAGTATAAAGTGATATATATTAGTATATTTAGCATATTAGGATTTATATTAAATGTTGGTTTAGGTATACGATTTTGATTTTGTTACACTTTATTATCATTTTAGAATTTTTGAATACTTTATTCCAATTTTATTTCTACCAATGTTAAGAAATCAAGAGAAATATATGGTAGTAATATAATTATGAGATAATAGAGTAAGAAATTAATTAGGAATGTCATTTGTTGATTAGGAGTATATTAATCCAAATTTTATATTTCTGTAAAAAGAAAAACTGAAAAGAAGAAGACACAAAATAGACGGTAGAAAATAGGGTTCTCTTATCCATCAAATACTCCATTTATATAGGATATCAAATACATATTTTCATAATGCATAAAGATAACAAATACCTAAATTGTCCTTCATCAGTTGCTTATTGACGAAGACACACTAATTGTGTTTTTCCTTCAACACTATCCCTTGTGCCAAGTCAAAGGGTGAAATGGTGTTTCACTGTTGTCTCGTTAAAACCTTACCAAGTAACAAAACCCAATGGGGAAAATAAAACTTGGTCTAAGGAAAAAGAGTACAACACTCCCCCTGAAGTCTACACCCCTCTCTGATATGTACATCTATTAAGAGAACTTTGAAAATGATATACATCTATCAAGTGAGCTCTGAAAGTTTACACTTCCTCGATTTACTTTACTTTTGCGAGAGTTCAAAATTGCTGATTGTATAAGAATTGTGGTGATATGGTTCATATTATCACCTTTCATGTAGCCTACTTTCATTTGTTCATTCACTAGTGCAGCAGAGACATTCTAGAATGGATAAAACAGACATTCTAGAATGGATTCTGCTCCATTCTAGATACAACCGTTCTAGAAAGTCCGACTTTCTAGAACGGTTATTTACGCGTTCTAGAAAGTCCTCTTTCCGATCCTTTACTCGTCAAACCGTTCTAAGAACAAATTTTTAGAACGAATTTCAAAAACCCATTCTGAAAAGTCTATTTTCTAGAACGGGTTTCAAAAATCCATTCTGAAAAGTCTATTTTCTAGAATGAATTTAAAATATCCGTTCTGAAAAGTCTATTTGTAGAATGGATTTAAAAATCCAATTTGAAAAATCTATTTTCTAGAACGGGTGTACAATAGTTACCTTCTAGAAAGTTTAAAAAATTAAAAAGAAATGAAAGCAGGAATACACCAAAATCACTAATAATAAATATTGTGAATATATTAATTATATCACTAAAAAATACACTAAAATTCAATAAAATATAAGACACAACAAACTAAAACTAATATTAATGCAATAATATTTTTTTATTCAACTATATGAAACATACTAGAACGGGTATAATATATACCTTCTAAATGTGGCCAGTCTCCAATTTTTCATAACGTACATTTGTAAATCGGTTTTAGGATTACAACTTTAATTACGAGAATGTCACCGGATAGACATTCTAGAAGGTAGACGAAACAACCGTTCTAGAATGTCTGTTCTAGAAAGCTGTTTTTGTACTAGTGGTTGCGACTTGCATTATCTTCATATGTACAAGTGAGTTCTTCAGTGGTATAGTTAATGCCACTATTCTCAAAGATATGTTTGAGTATAACAATTACCTTAGATACTCATGAACTACTACATGTATGATAATGATCTCTTTACATGGATCAAATGGGTAATCAACATCAACAATACAATATTATTTAGTGTATCACAGTAAAAAGTAAACTCAACATTTTCTTTTGGGGTTATAAGACCATCTGCAGTCCCAATTATATTTATGAATGGGAAAAATAAACTCATGTCAATGATTTCTTTTAGGTATCAAAATATGTTTTGATTCCATTTCAATGACATTGCGCTTTCTTAAGTTAAATCAAGATAACAATTTTGAGAAGGTAATATTCGGTCAAGTGTATTAGAATGGTACAATAATGCGCATATTGTACACAGGAAAGGAATTTCAGTTCCCACCAGTTCTTCGTCATCCCACTGACAAAATTGATCTTTCCTTATATCTTCACTTTGACCAATCATAGGAGTGTTAACATATTGCACTTATCCATATGTAATTACGTGATCATCTTTTGGATATAACTGTAGAATTTAGTATTCCATAAACTCGGGTTTTATTTTAAAATCTTAACATGACCGAGTTTTCCCATGGTTCATTATCTCAAATAACTAGCGATATCTCTTATTTCATTAAGAGTGAAGATAATGTTCATATCATCAACATATACAACAATAATTGAAAATTTGAAACTTATTTCTTTATAAATACGCAAGGGCATAGATTATCTTTTTCCAATCAAGTAGTCACTTAGATGGTTATACCACATCCGTCTGGATTATTTCAATCTATAAAGTGAGCTTTTTAATTTAATTGCAAATGCACTCCGTGGCTTAGAGTCACTTGACTTGGCAATGAAAGGCCAGCAACACTATCGTATATATATCTCTAAATTACGATCCCCGTAGAGATTTGATGTAACCACAGATATAAGCTGAATTCTCAGTTCTTTGGATTTATAACATCTATTATGGGATAGTACATATCCCCATAGTCAATTTCAGGGCATTTTGAAAAATTTTGTGCTTCAACTCTAGATTTGCATCTCATGAATTTATTTTTCTCATTGCGCTTTTAGACAAACTTTATTTATGTCCTACAGGTTTTACACTTGGTGAGGTTAGCACTGCCAGACCAAACACCTGTCTTGTTGTTAGTGAATTTAGTTCTACCTGAATTGATTCTTTAGAATTAAGCGAATTTGCTCTTTGTTGACATTTCAATAGAGCGTGGTTCAATACCATCGTGCTCTATGATTTCTTAAGCAACAATGTATATATCATCAATGTGTGTGGAAAATTTTTCCATCAACTCATATAAACTCTCATAGTATATTGAGATTTATTTATTATTTGGAATCATATTAAATGTTGGAGCGTCCTCTAGTAATGATTCATGGACATAAGTATAACCAGAGATAATCTCACGAGAGAAATTATCTTCATTGATGATCAATTGAAGTTGTGCCATACATGCCCTCTTATTCCTTGGGCGAGTATTGATCAAACAAGTGACCTCCCCCTGTTTCTTTTTGGAGTCATGACCTCAACTACACCTCCACTAAGTATGGTTGCAATGTCTTAATTTGCGACATTGTGGCCTTTATGGGGACTTTTAACATTACAGACACATTTGCATCTAGTATATATATGATTTCGTCACTTTAGAAATTAAGTGATATACTTTGAAGATCAATTGTTCACTTTACTTTACTTTTACATTACATTGTGAAATGTGGGGATCATAAGAGACATAGTGTGAAACTATTCATGTCGTTCCATTAGAAAATACTTTTTCTTATCTCCCCCTAATGACGGGAAGATTGTCTCATTAGAGTGACAAATTCGCAGATTTAGCGATAAAGAGATCGTCTGTCAACGTTTTCAAATAGCAGATGACTATTGGAGATTCATATCCAACATAAATACTTAATCGTCTTTAGAAACCCATATGAATGCGTTGTGGGGGCGCTATAGTCACATATACTGCATAATCAAATATGCATAGATATAAATTATCAGGCTTATATCCAGTTACCAACTGGTACGCAAAATATTTGATTAGCAGAGGTTCATAAACGAATAAGTAAGAGTTGCTTGCAATATTTCATAACCCTATGCAGAGATAAATATATGAGTGCACATAAATATTATCTTATTCACCATCTATATTCTTTTCGACGGTGTCTTCTTTGAGACCTTATTATATATGCACATTAGGGTACAAGATGCATTACATTGATCTTGATTAAAATACAATAGATATCAAATACTTTTGATGTAAACTCTCTAGAATTATGAGTTTTGGTGCTTTACAAGGGTGGTGAGTCCTCAATCATACTAAATGTGCTAGAATTTTTGCAAATGCAGCATTTTATGGAGAGTACGTGACAATGCATTGACCAAAATTATAAAATACTTGAATGATCGGCATATTGAATGGTTATGTCCACATGTATCACCAATTATCAATTATAAGAATGAAATATTATACTTTGTATCTTTGGCATATGCATGTCTCAATCATACAATTTTGCTAATGAATAAGTTTTGAAAAAATGAGTGATGTATCTTTGAGATATAAATGTATGTAGTGCTCCTAATTCTTTAGAATGCACTAGTTGTAATTATATTTTTAAAAGAAACTGGGCAGATAGTTTCGGAAAACAGGATCAGCTATATCCAAATTTATATAATCTAAAATTTGGCTTGATCCAACGGTTCCATCGTTCACAATATTATTTTGAAAAACACTGCACAGAAAATTCTGAAAATAAAATCTGATTTCTTTGAAATCTTATATATACTTACTCGTAACTCCGAATCAAATTTCCACCATTTAGAATGTAATTTAATAGGTCCGGAAGGTTCTATAAAAATTAGAGCACGATCCAGCGGTTTAAACCCGAAAAATAAATTTGCAAACTTACAGTGCGGTTAGATTTTCGACGTACGAAAATTGTATAATTATTGCTTTGGTTATGGAGGCTTGTTTGTCGATCACTCTCAATAGGTTAGAGTTTCGTGCTGATAACGTGTAAAAGGAAAAGCTGAAAAGAAGAAGACACAAAAGAGATGGTAGAAAATAGGGTTATTTTATTCATCAAATACTCCCTTTATATTGGGTATCAAATACATATTTGGGATAATTACCATTTGATACACATGTATACATATAAATTCCCAAATAATCACTCTAAATCTTTGTATCCTATATAAGACAAATATCTACCATTAAATCTAAACTTACAAATCAATTAGTCTTTATTACCCCTAAAATAAAGAAAACATAATACTATCTGTCTCTCTTCCCCGTAGCCTCCATACATTTCATTTTCCTTCTACAAAAAATTAATTAAAAAAAAATCATTTGAGTCTAATTGCAATTTCAAACCCACGATCTCTTCCTTCCATCGCACCCACGATTATCCGATACAACAATAACCAACATCTTCCCCATATTTTTCTTTCCATCTGAGATACATTTTTTTGGGAGACAGATCACGAACCAAGCCATTAAATAAAGCTCTTTATTTCATTAGTTTTTTTTAATGGTAAGTTTTGTTTGTTCTTGGTTAGATTCTAGTTAAGCAGATTGCATTAGAGAATGATTACCCTAGTAAAGTTGTTAGTGGAGACTAGGTTGTGAGTTATAACTGTGATGAATATAGTGTTACTGCTATTGGTATCTATAATATTGTTCTCCAGTTAAAGAGCTTAGGAATTTAATTATGAATCTGAAGATGATGTAGAAGAAGCTGTGACTATTCTGTATGAAATTTGATTTTTTTCTTTCTTTTTCTTTTTCTTTCTTTTTTTTTTTTTGAGTTTTCATAGGATAAGTATTGTTTTAATAGTTTTAGTATGAAATTTGATAGATTGCGAAGGAAAAAAAAGTATGAAATTTGATAAGATTAATTAGAAAGTTAATAGAGTTAGTATGTAATTCGACGAATCAGTTTGAAATTCGACCACGCAGTATTAAATTACAGGAATTAGCTGAAATTTGTGGTGTAGGATGAAATTTTATTTGTAAATAAACAATAGTTTAAAATTTTGTATTTATATGAATATAGTATGAAATTTCATCATGTAGTATGACGATTTATATGTAATATGAAATTAATTTCTCAATGTCTTATATAATTTTCCTATGTAGCATTTAATTTCTAAATGTAGTATAACTTATTTTTTATGTAGTATAGAATTATGATTGTTCAAGGTTGGTAAGTAGTATGAAATTAATTTCTCAATATAATAAATATAGTATGCATTTTTTTATATAATATAAAATTATAATTGTCCAAGATTGGTGGTTGGTATGAAATTAATACATAATAGTATGAGATTTGGATGGATTAAACTTAAAAGAAAAATTGAAATTATATTTTGAATTAAGTGGGAAGTTAGAGATTTCAATTAACTATTTGGGAATAAATATTTTCACTAATGGTCTGGTATGGAATTTTATTTGAAAACATGAGTAGTATGGAATTTGACCATGGGTAGTATAAAATTAATATGAATTTTATTTGAAAACATGGGTAGTATGGAATTCGACCATGGGTAGTATAAAATTAATATGAATTTTATTTGAAAACATGGGTAGTATGGAATTCGACCATGGATAGTATAGAATTAATATGAATTTTATTTAAAAACATTGATAGTATGAAATTCGATCATGGGTAGTATTAAATTAACATGAAGGCTAAACTTGTACACTTATGTATTAAGTTTGATTAAATGGGATATTAAATGAGTAAATGGGAAATTAATATTTTCAATGGATTGTTAAGGAAAGAATATTTTCTTTTTGGACTATACGAGAATTGTCCCAATACATACCACATCAAACAAAGAAGTCCCAACAATAAAACAAAAAATAATTTATTTATTTGTACACATAAACATTTCATATTAATAACTTTAGAATAAAATAAAAACTAATAACATGCAAAATATCTGTTCTAGTTTGTTTAATAGATAAAGATCTTATGCAATAACCTACCACTTACAAAAATGCATAATACCATACTACTGTAAACACGCGAAATCACACCACTACGAAAATCTTGTTCTACATTCATTCTAATACAACAATTTTGGGTCCTAAATTTCATATATCATTCTACTTCTAGATATAACTAATTCTCTTAGTCAGATTACAATATTTTATTAATTTGGGCTTAGTTTTGATTAATGTATACCTTATATGGAATTAGTCCTTATAAGCAAAATTCATACTTATTATTCACATTTATTACATATCTCATTCATAATTTCATATTGGATGGTTAAAAAAAGGGACATAGTAGTATGAATTTAAAAAGAAAAAAGGTGAATAAAATATTATTTTCAAATAAAAATGCAAATAAAGTACATATTGAATTTGAAGGGGAATAAATAACAACAAGAACCAAAATGATTCAATTAGGAAAAAAAAGACATGCCTGGATTTTTGGAATATCAATTTTTGATTGTTTTCAAATAATTACATATTGAGAAAAAAGTAATAAATTCTTACTGATTTTTTTAATTCGCCTTTGACATCTTCTCGAAGCAAAAATTCAAAGAAACCCTAATTTATTTAACTATACTGCTAATATCAGATCTCTACGAATTTTTTGACCAAAATTATGATTGCATATATTATTGAATCGCCGCAACCCTAAACTACTAAAATATGCTGTACGGGATCAAATGCAAGGTGTTCTGAATTTTAAATTTCATGGGCGTTTTTTTTTAATGTAAAAGAGGTTTCATAAATCTTATCACAGTATGGAATCAAGAATTCAGTGAACGGTTTATGAAGTAGAATCAAGAACAAGATTGGTGGGAAGAGAAATTGTAGGCGCGATGGAATCAAGAATCCAGTGAACGATTGTAGAAATGAGATATGTAATAAATGTGATAAAATAGAGTAACCGATATTAGAAAACCGATATTAAAAAACTGGTCTATAGGAACATTGTAGTATATTTAAGTGATAAAATGGAGTAAATGAGAAGTGAGAAATTGACTTGAGTATTCAGAATAAAAAAAGTCGAGTGTATAAATATCATGTATATGCACTAATTCTATATTCTATATTTTATATTTGTGGTGAATATTGTCCACCTGCACCATACAAAATTTCTCTCTCTTAATTCTTTCTTCTTCCCCTTTCTTACCCTCGGAACCAATTTTTTCATAATTTTTTATATGTTCAAACTTTTTGGTCGTACACCTTCCTAAGTGATAATAGGGATCATGCTAGCCAATACACGATTGAAATTATGAGCAGTGTGTTTTGTATTTTCTTAAAATTATTTTTAAGTAGAACTTCTCTTCAATCCTTTTTAAAAAGCCCGAATTTAAATTAAATCAAATAAAAGGAAAAAAAGAAACACACACTGGTCGATAAATAATTACAAAGTCCCACCATGTACCTTTTCCAAACTTTCATTTGTTCGGTCCCTTTTTTGCCTCAACTCTGAAGAGACTCCAAAAGCCAAACCTTTCTTCCAATTTTCGAATTTCTCTGATCACTTTTTTCCAAGTAAGGAAAAATAATGTGAAGAAACTTAGAGGAATAAACAAGGAGAAGAAATGTCGAGCAATAGCTACAGAAATGGCGGCAGCATATCAAAAGGAGGTGGAGGAGCAATCAAGTTTGAGAATTACAGTTCTAAATATTCATCATCGTCGTCATCATCATCTTCTTCTTTTAAGTCAAAGGTGCAGCAGCCAGTGACGGCGGCTTCCAGTCTTCGTCGCACTAGCCATGGCTCGAGCCGAGATGATTCTACTGGTAATTTATATCGTAATTCAGATATATGTATGGGGTTTGGGTTAAAATGAGGCAGATTCTCATTGTTTACTGGGTAATGCGGTTGATTTTAATTGTTTAAATGCTGCTTAAGCTTTTCTTGCTGCATCTGTGTCCCGACGGGTTTTAAAATTTTGATATTGAAGAGTTTCATATACTCAGCATTGATGATTTTTTTTTTAATTTATTGTTGTCCTTTCTGATTGTTTGTTTTATTGTACTGCTGGTTGGTGGTTTTCTGGGAATAGAATTCATACATAATATGCAGTGACGTATCCATGATTTTAAATTTGGGGTGCGATTGATAATTAATAAAGTACTATTAGCACTTTAGGGGGAATTAAATGATGGGGTTGCAGAAGACTCATTATTATTGGGAGAAACCTTATTATCTCTTGGTGAAGAGCAAGAAATCCCTTGAATTTCATTTTCTTGAACATAAATTGGCTAAAATCGAGTTGTTTTCCCGTTGCCTTGGGTTACTTTGACTTAGATGTATCATTCTTCATTTCCTAATTGGATTGGTAATAAATAATGAATATAACTATACACAACTATTGTGATTTTAATTATACAATAAATCCACAATCGAAAGGACAACAATAATTTCAAAAAGAATAAATTACAACTTGTGATTATTTACTTGGAGGTTTGAATAAAAATCCTAAAGTGGGTTCCGAGAATGATCATTGGTTTATTCAAGGCAGTCAAATTATTCATGAAATGATCGAAGACTTAATTAGCATGCTAAATGTTGCATTTCTGTAATGTAGTTTCTGGGAGAGTGCGAGTTGCAGTCAGATTAAGACCTAGAAATTCAGAAGAGATGGTGGCGGATGCCGATTTTGCTGATTGTGTGGAATTGCAACCAGAGGTATGTATGAGACCATATATTGCTATACTTGGTTCTCTATTAATTCAAATGCTGAATCCGACTATCATCAGGCGACCATTTTTATGATTTTTATTACTTTGGCAATTGGAAATGTAATTCAATTCGGAATCGTTTACTTGCATCTCGAATTGTGTTTTATTTCAGCTCAAACGATTGAAGCTTCGAAAAAACAATTGGGATTCTGATACTTTTGAGTTTGATGAAGTTTTAACAGAGTTTGCTTCACAAAAGCGTGTTTATGAAGTCGTAGCAAAGCCTGTGGTTGAGGTAAGTACAAGCTTGGCTTATTTGTTGATTCTCGTTATTTATTCTGATCAGTGTTTTTTTTTCCCGGTACGAGAACAATTATTTTTTATTATATAAAAGTTCCCTTGTAAAGCAAATGATTATATTTGCAACTTTATAATTGATTTCGATGTGAATGGTATGCTTAAAAGTTTTTCGTCCTGAGATAACTGGATTGTTTTATTAATGTGTTAAACCTCAAGAGTAGTATTTGTAATTATCCCTAATGGTGATTTCCCAGTCCATGACTTCGTACACCACGTCTAAACGCTCCCTAAGAGTTTGAGTCCATCTCAGTTTCAGTTGAGGCATGGTTAAGCGTTTAGGCATGTTTTAGTTTCTTTCCAATCGCATATGTTAGGAGTAAAGAATCAGGGATAAAGCGATACAAAGGGTTATTGTTAAGATAATAAAAGAAACGGTAACAAGAATTAACAAAACACTTCTCAACAGAATTCTAATTCTGCTTATCAAGATTTAACTAGCCCTATAGCCAAGCTATTACAATGAAATTAATGCTTACCAATTAAACCTCTTGTCGCCACCCTATATTTTTACTAAACTATTACAATTATAAAAGGTAATAATAAATAAAAGAAGTGAGAAAATAAATAGGTTTTAAGGGAATCCAATCAAGATTCTAAACTTATTCATTTCCATTATGTGTCTCTATCAGTGTATTTTGCTATTTTCTTTGAATAAATGTAAAACGTGCATTTGTGCTATTTGTTGCAGAGTGTCTTAGAGGGTTACAATGGAACAGTGATGGCATATGGGCAGACTGGTACAGGGAAAACCTACACTCTCGGACGGTTAGGAGAAAAAGATGCTGCTGATCGTGGAATAATGTTGCGTGCAATGGAGGATATATTGTCAGAAATATCACCCGAGAATGATGCAGTCTGTGTTTCTTATTTTCAGGTTTTTCTTAACTACGGCGATTTATTTGCCTTTATAATTGTCAATACACTAGATTTGTTTGAATTTCTTGATTAGCTTTTTTTTTTTTTTTTGGGAACTTTGATTTTCTTTTTGTCTATTCGTGCAGCTTTACATGGAAACGATACAGGACCTCCTTAATCCAGCTAACGATAACATATCTATTGTTGAAGATCCGAAAAGTGGAGATGTATCTCTACCTGGTGCGACTCTGGTAGAAATTAGGGATCATAAAAGTTTTATGGAATTACTACAATTAGGGGAAGCTCATCGTTTTGCCGCCAACACAAAATTAAATACGGAATCATCACGTAGTCATGCCATTCTAATGGTGAATTAAGTGCACTTTTATGTTCGATTTTCTTTTGAATTATGTTAAGAAGCTCAGGGTATTGATTGCGCATTTCGTGACTATTTGACGTTGTCCGTTTCTTGACAGGTGCACATAAAGAGGTCTGTCAAGGGAAAAAATTCATCCTTTTCAAGTGAAAATGTTAACATGAATCTAACGAGTAAAAATCTGAAGCCTCCCGTTGTACGTAAAAGCAAGCTAGTTATTGTGGACCTTGCTGGTTCTGAGCGCATTGACAAGTCAGGTATTGCATTTTCCATTTATGACCCCATGGCTAATTAACTGTTCATTCATTGTCTACACGGTTTCCGTAAAAGTTGGTCTAGGTAAATGGAGTAGTGTGATTTTAAAATAATTAAATAGAGGTATACCTGGAAATGAAATTTTAACTACATACTAAATGTAGTAACAAGTCTATCTATGCGGGACACCCGAAATAGTAACGTGGCCTATCTTTGTGGGATTGAGGGAGAGTATATTTTATTTTTCTAATGGCCTCAAAAGAAGATGATGCTTTGGCATTTTTATGCTTTTAGTATCTAACCGTTTCTTATTCCTACTTTGACAATAATTTGTTTCCATCTGGCAGGGAGTGAGGGTCACACATTGGACGAAGCCAAGTCTATAAACCTGTCTTTGAGTGCGTTAGGGAAGTGTATTAATGCATTGGCAGAGAACAGTGCTCATGTTCCTGTCCGTGATTCAAAACTCACAAGATTGCTTCGGGATTCTTTCGGAGGTAATAATTTGTATTAGATTAGGCTACTACCATGAAATCACATTGCAAATAACAAAGCATTTAAAGTAAAAATTGTCTGGAAAATGGAATAGCAATATCTTTATGCAATCAATTTTCCCTCTCCCCTTCTTCCTTTCCACTCACTATCTCGAATTGAACACAGAGATATATAGTTACACACACACACACACACACACACACACACACACACACACAATATTCTTATTAAAAAATTATCTAGAAATATTTCTGCTTTCTACTTCTGTTATTTCTTTCATTGTTTTTTTTTTTGGCTGAGAACTATGGTACACTTCTTGAAGTGATCAATAACTTCTTATTTTCGTGCAGTAACTAAGATGAGATTCAAAGGATAAATTGATTTGATCCATTGCCAGTATTTTATAACAGGTTGTTGTACACTGTAATTCTCAGGTACAGCAAGAACCTCATTGATCATTACTATTGGGCCATCACCACGCCACCGAGGAGAGACATCTAGCACCATCATGTTTGGACAACGGGTGAGGTCATCTTTTCTGCTGCATCTTTAGAAAACGAGAATTAGATATTTAGACCTATCTAGTTATTTTAACCTTATACTTTAGTTGTGGTAGATCCAACTGTTTCTCGTCGATATAGGCATAGATTCAAAATGATGTATGGAACTCTTGTGAGACTTGTGATGAAAATGTATGAGTGAAATAGTCATTACTGGGTGCAAAATGAGGCTAATGTATATGTTAGTTATTCTTCTTCTTCTTCTTCTTCTTCTTCTTCTTCTTCTTCTTCTTCTTATTATTATTATATATTTGTTGTTGTTAATGATGTTTTTCTTGTTGTTGTTGATATTTTTGAAGGCTATGAAGGTGGAGAATATGGTAAAAATTAAAGAGGAATTTGATTATAAAAGTTTGTCAAGGAGACTGGAAATACAATTGGATAAACTAATTGCTGAACATGAAAGGCAACAAAAAGCATTTCAGGATGAGCATGAACGAATAGCTTTGGAAGCACAAAAGCGTGTTACTGAGGTTGAAAAGAACTTTGCTGATGCATTGGAGGTATAAATGTACAATACTCGTGTGTGTGTGTGTGTATGTTGTTCCTTATGAATTTCCTTTTCGTTTAATTTGGAGAAAGCCATTAATAAGTAGGGTTATTGTCTTTTACGTGGCTGATATTGATATTGAACAAGTCAATATATGCCATGTGGAGATTTGCAGTGGCGTATCTAGAATTTTGAATTTGGGGGTACGAAATTAAATAAATTAGTGTGTGTGTGTGTGTGTGTGTGTATATATATATGTATGTAAAACTTAAATGTATACAATGCAAAGTATACAAATAAAAAAATAGTAGTATATTTTTTGGGGGGGTTTCATCTTTTTCTAAAAATTTTTATAACAAAGAGGTTATTATTCTCACATGAAATGATTATTGAAATAGGGTGAGAAAAGATTATATTAAAAAATTATTAACTACAACAACTTATATTATATATTTAACAAATTAATCTTTTAGTTTAAATGATTATTGCAACTTGGCTTCTTCAATTGAAACACACGGTTCAACTCCAGGAAAGAAAAATTACTTTTTATTTATTTGCAAAACAAAAATCAATTACAACAACAACAACAACAAAAAAAAAAAAAACAGCAAAACAAAAAATAAAAAGTTATGTTTGTAGGGGTTGAACCCTTGTGTGTTAGTTTCAAAGCAAAACAAAAAACAAAAAATTATGTTTGTAGGGGTTGAACCCTTGTGGATTAGATCCAAAACAAAGCCTATAACCACTTCACCATCCTCAAATTTTAGGAATTATTACTACCTATTATATATACATCGTATAGTTTGGGGGTACATCTGTACCCCCTTGAACCTTAATGGATCCGCCCCTGGAGACTTGTTAGATTTATAGTTGATATTTTTTTCTTTTTTAATTTTCTCAGAAGGAGAAACTGAAGTGTCAGAAAGAGTATAAAGAGTCAGTAAAGAAGCTGGAGGAAGAATGGGCCGCAAAACAAGAAAAGCACGGCCATAGAAAAGTCAAATTTGGGCCATCTAATGATGGCGTTGATCCAAAATCAAACTTGGAGGTGTGCTTAGCGACCTAGCGTAATTAATAGTACTCTAATTGCTACTTCGGGTTGTTAATTTCATTAATTATAACAGAGATAAGTTGATAACATACTACATTTGAATTATATTGTCCTGCAGCCTCCAATGCGGTTTGCTTCCGGTGAAGTTGCTGAGATTAAACAAAAGCTTCAGAATGAAACTCTCTTACGCAAAGCCGCAGAAGCCGAAGTTGACAACCTTAAAAATCAAATGAGTCAATGGAAAACCACTGAGGTGTGTGTCGTATTTTTCTTTTTTGCCAAAATTTTAACTTGTCTTCTAATAGCGGTAAGTTGTGCCACCAGGCTGCTAGAAACGCTGAACTCTTAAAGCTCCGTGCGATGCTGGAAGATGAAGAATGCCAAAAGGCAAAACTTGAAGAAGAAATACAAATGCTACAAAGTCAGCTACTGCAGATAAGTTCCGAAGCAGATGAGGTAAGCCTGTTGCAACAAACTTCAACGTGAATTTTCATTGGATGAATAAATTATATCTGGATCCAGTGCTCCCATAAGTCTGACATATAGTAAACAAAACATGTATTCTTTCCAGTTTTCCTTATTGTTTGAGCATCTTTTATTTTTGTTAGTTTTTCTCTTTCTTTTTATAGGGTTCTATTTTAGTTTTTTGAGGATTTTTTAGTTCTTTATTATTATTATTATTTTAAATTTTTAAGATTTTTAGTTTTTTTTAGGTTTCTATATTTTTTTTTAATTTTCTAGGGTTCTTTTTTTTGGCATTTTCTTATTTTAAAATTTTGTTTTAGGGGACCCGCCTAACGGTTAGGCTGCCTCATATTGGATTAATAGCTCTAACAAGACTTGGCTTCAATAATAATAATTTTAAAATGAGTAATGTTATTCTTTTTTTCTCATCATATTCGAGTGTAAATGGTCTAAAACAGGGACATGACTGTAATTTTGTCTGCAAAAAAAAAAAAAAGGCGTGAAATTTAAATTTTGTGTGAAGAATGATCAACTTTCTTATGTTTTACTTCTCTGTAGTCAAGAAGAAATCTGGATAGAGGTGTAAGTGGAAATGTACCTAGCTCCCTGGACTCTCTGATCCCTCAGGTCAATCATCAACAGCTTAGAGATTCTGGAGATGGAGAGAAAGCTTCGATGGTGAAGCTCTTTGAACAAGGTGGTGGACTATTTCTTTTTTTTTTTTAACTTAATACCTTTTAATTTATATAACTCTAATCTTATTTTGTTTTTGCTGGAATCTACCACGCTGCAACAGTGGGATTGCATAAAATATTATCATTACTTGAATCTGAAGATGCCGATGTACGTATTCATGCCGTTAAAGTAGTTGCTAATCTGGCAGCGGAAGGTATGATCAGATAATTTCCTAGTATGTTTTAGTGATAGCTGTTTTCTCTTTTTTTCCCCCTTTATTCGTGTTTTATTTACAAAAATACCGAAAGCATTTTTCCAAAATCAAAAGCACCCACAACTTCAAGATTTCGATTAAACTAAGCAGAAGCATAAACAATAGCTGGTATTTGCCAACACTAAAAAATCAGTTTTCTTTTTCCAGCTTAAAGTTGTGAATCACTTATTATTTCTATTTATTTATTTTTCTTCTCCAAGTGTTTGCAGACACTCCCTAAGAAAAGGTGCCAAAATTACTTATAAAAGCCTGTCTTCATTTTCAGAGTCAAATCAGGAAAGGATAGTTGAAGCTGGTGGACTTGCATCCTTGCTTACTCTCCTTAAAAGTTCAAATGATGAGACCATTCATCGAGTTGCAGCTGGGGCTATAGCAAATCTTGCAATGAATGGTAATTTCCATTGGTTGGGTATTTGTATCTTCGTTTCTCGTTTGCTTATATGTGGTAATAATGGCAGAAACCAACCAGGAGCTGATTATGTCTCAAGGAGGTATAAGCTTGTTATCCTTGACAGCAGCCAAGGCCGAAGATCCTCAGACGCTCCGCATGGTTGCTGGAGCCATCGCTAATCTTTGTGGCAACGGTAAGTAATACCTTAGTCGGTGTCTTTGGAGTACACTCCTGTCAAACCACCTAACCGTCAGACACACCCTAAAAGTAAAATTTTAAATAAAAAAATTTGAAACAATACAAAAAAATAGAAAACTCTAAAAATAAATAAACTAACTAGAAAATTAAACAAAGAACACTAATAAAATGAAAACCTAAAAAACCTAAAAATCCAAAAGCTTTGTTTGGTTGAGGGTTCTAGAAACCAGATTTGGATTTTCATTTCAAAAAACCAAGGTTTTTAAAATCCTAATCCTAAACCACACTTGTAACCTATTTAATTTATATTTTTAAAAAACACAACATTTCTTTGTTTGTTTCAATTAACTTTTCGAATATATTTTTTTTATATATATACCTGGGCGTCAAATTGTATATCTCGGAGAGAAGATTAATTTGATATATTATTCATCTAACATAGATAAGAAATGAAAACTTTATGGCGATTTGAAGTATTGACTATATAGAAAGAGACATGATTTGAACTGCTACAGTACATTATAAATCTCTAAACTGACGACGATTTTTACTATTCATTTGACACTCTACCTCCAAGTATGTTATGAATCTCAAATTCTCATCCAAACAGAGCCTAAAAAACTGTCAAACCTTATGAAAATGAAATAAAAAACCCCTAAAAACCTGGAAAACAATAAGAAAAACTATACTAAAAAAAGAATTCTATAAAACGTTAAAGAAAAACTGAAGAACTAAAATTTGGGCCCTGCCTATTGGAATGTACTATTCGTTTGGACTTTCCACTTCTAAGTCTAGGACTTTATGAACCTCAAAAATCCTCATCCAAACAGAGCCTAAAATCTTGTAAAACCTTAAAGAAAACCCCCTTCAAAATTGGAAAACACTAAGAAAAACTAAACTAAATAAAAAACTAGAAAAAGAATAACTGAAAAGCTAAGGGTGCGATTGGAAAACAAAAGTTTTGGTTTCCCTCAACTAGCAAAAGAAAAAAATGGCAAACAAATGATTGTTTATAACTCGAAAAATATAATCCACTTTTTTCCTCATAAAAGTTTTTCCTCATTTCTCTCTCATCTATTTCCCTCATCTCTCTTATCTCTCAACTACCATTAATTTTCTACCACACAAAAACTTTATTTTATTTCCTCTCTCTCATCTTTCCACCATTATTAATTCCAACCACACAAAAACTTTTGTGGGTCCCATTTGAAATTTTATTTACCAAATAATTTTATATCAAATCACTTACTCAAAAAATACAAATTATATCCTATCATTATCTTACCAAAAATTTTTATCTTCCTAAAATTTTTATTTTCACTATTTTCTAGTGAAACGAAACGAAAATGAACGAAAGGATATCCAATCGCACCTGGCCCTGCCTATTCTGAATGAAATCCGTTAGGTGGTTTGACACAAGGTTTTGCCTTAATGTAGTTGTGATCTCCAGTCAGTAGATACACTTCTATATGACGTCCATCACCTTTAATAGGCTGCGTTAGCTACTTATCGTCAAAAGCCAATCTCTTTTGGTGCTATTTAACATGTTTACACCAAATATTTATGTTATCAGTCACTTTGAAGTTTATGAGACCCAACTATGGCCGGTTCCAGTTTTTTGCTGTTACTAACATTTGCTTTATGTTCACAGATAAGTTGCTAGCTAAACTCAGAGCTGAAGGTGGTATTAGGGCTCTGCTGGGAATGGTTAGATGCCGACATCCAGATGTTCTTGCCCAAGTGGCTCGTGGAATCGCAAACTTCGCAAAATGCGAGTCTAGAGCATCCACTCAAGGTGAGTAAATAGCCCATTTAAGCTAAATTTTGGGAGTGATCTAATTGAAATCTACTTTGCTTCACACCCCCCACCCTACCTCAATTAGCAAAACCTTGGAAGTGGCGAAGCAGATATTGTTCCTCATTCTTGCTCTTGTCAACACTAAACCACTTTGGCCCTTTCTATTTTCTCACGCTCGAGTATATATATATATATATGTATATCATCTGGTTCATTCTCATTTTACCAATTTATTAGTGAATGTAACAAGATTTCAGCAAAATCTTACTTTCCTATTGTGGTGTCAGGTAACCATTAGGTAGGCCCCTAAAATTAAATTTTAAAATAAAATATTTTTAATAAATGCCCAAAAAAAAAAAAAGTGGAAACCCCTAAAAAAACACTTAATAACTAAAAAGCTAAAATAAGTAACCTAAAAAACACACTCTATAAATAAAAATCCTAAAAAACTGGAAACCCCTAAGAAAAACTAAACTAAATAAAAAACTAAAAAAAGAACTCTAAAAAGCTAATAAACTAAAATTTTGGTTCTTTCCAATGGAATGTACCCTATTAGGCGGGTGTACTCGAGTTTTTGTCATACATCTGGTCTTTCTTGAGCATGATTATTTGTTGTCACAGAGACAAGGGGTGGGAGGTCAGTCCTAATTGAAGATGGCGCCCTTCCCTGGATCGTGCAGAATGCTAATAACGAAGCCTCACCCATCAGACGTCACATTGAGCTAGCACTTTGCCATCTGGCACAACATGGTAAAAAAAATAAAAACTTATTTCATTCAACATTTTCTTGTACGACAAAAGACAAAATACCTGAAATCCCAGAATTGGTTCGTTACAGAGGTTAACACAAAAGAAATGATTACTGGAGGCGCCTTGTGGGAGCTTGTACGTATATCCCGAGATTGCTCACGCGAGGATATAAGGACACTCGCACAACGGACACTAAAGTCGAGCCCTAGCTTCCAATCCGAGTTGAAGAGGCTAAGAATTGATTACAGTTAAATTTAAGCAGTGCAAATTATAGTATATAGTATTTGGTATGCGGAGACTGTTTGATTTAAAGTGTATTAACTTAGGTTTACAGGATTGGATTTGCATATAAGCTAAAAACAATATGGAAAACGTTGAAATGGGTGATGGTGGTTGGGTTTCTTATTACTGCTTATATATATTTAGTTTAATTAAACCATTTTTGTTCCTCATGGACTGGTTTTGTAAGTTGTACATAGGGAAATGGGTACTGTAGGGTAGTTAATTGTCTTTTGAAACCTTATTGTAAACAGGTTTATGAAACCTTAAAATTTTTTATTTTTTGTTAATTAATATAATCATGATTGCTATTGTTTGTTCATGTTGGTATTTGAATGGAGTAAAGTCGGTTAGCAACTGTATTTAATATCATGCGGATCAATTTAATTCCACAAAAATACAAGGCTGCATTTCTACTCATGTTTGGCCAAAAATTCAAATTGATGGATTTCATATCTTTTCAAATGAGGTGAAATCCATTATTTTGCATCCAATCATCTCCTTTATAGGTATGAGATGAATAGTTTATCTTAATGGTTTGTCTGGTAAAAATTTGAATAAACTTGAACTGATTCTGCATTTTTTTTGGTCTAATGTAATTTTAAATTTGAATGCGAATCAACATTTATGCCGTCTAGGTAGAAATGCATTGATAAGATGTAATGTTCTTATTATAATTTCAGTATTTTGGTTTCTTTTGTTTTTCTATCACATGAACTGAATTAATTGCGTTACTGAAGATTAAGTACCTACTGATGATGAAAGACTTTAAAGTTACTTGGATATATTTATTTGAAAGGTCTTAGAAGCTACTGTTATTAAACAATATCAGTTAGTAAACATTCTTTGGGCTATTCGAGTTTTTTTAAATAATATTTATCATGCATTTTATTGTCTGCTATGATCGAAACCTGAAGTATTGTATGAAAATTTTGATTGAGTTGAAGTAGGGGATTGATTTGAAATTGTTAATAAGTCAGCGAGATTATTATAAAAACTACCCTTGAAGTTTGGAGGAAAATCCCAATTAACTTTGAAAATTACAAAAAAGACCCTAACAGTTAAGTGACCTTACGAAATTTGTTGACAATTACACCATTAGCTTTCAAGGCATTACAAATATCCCAACTTCTAGCTTTCAAATTTACAACATTTCTGAAAACTTAGGGTGTTAAACGTAAACACAAGACGAAAGTTGGGAGTTATTTGTAATATTTTGAAAAGCTGAATATGTCAATGTGAAAATATTAGAAGATGCTAGTGTAGACTATTTGTAATTTTGATTTTATTAAGTGCATCTTTCGTAACCATTTCTTAGCGGCTCTCCTCTTTCCATCGGAGACGATCGAAGTGGGGGGTCATTTCTATAGCTTTTCAAGCTCTTTCTCTTAGCCAGGGTAACTGATTTATTATTATTATTTTTTTACTTTTAACTTTTAATTTTATTTATTATTATTTGTTTTAGTAAATAGGTTAAACATTAGGGGAACCTTTATTATGATCAATCCCAAGTTGAAAATTATGTAAATATATCATGTAGAAAATTTGTAATTTTTTTCCATCGTTTCTATTGCTAGATATATATATGTCATTTTTTTTAACATTTGAAAATTGACTGGAAGCATGAAAATAAATGGTTTGTTATGATCAGATTGCAATTGCTAATACGTCTTTTGGATGTGATTTTATTTAATGTCAAATTCTTGTCACTGGAACATTACATAAATCTACAACATCCTTCGTTTTTTTGAGATTATTGCTCCATATTCCCTTTTTGGTGCATATACAAGGTAATGGATAGTTAACCTCCACCCCCCCACCCCCTGAAGTTTAGCATGTTTACAAGAATAACCCAACTTTAAAAATTATAAAAATGACCCTTGATGTTTGTTTCCATTTAAATTCTCGCCCAACCGTTAATTGACCTAGCAAAATACATTTGCCAGTAAATAATTTACAATTACACCCTCAATATTTCATAACATTACCAATAGCCCCAACTTAAACCGAGGGATGTAAACATAAACGCGAGATGAAAAAGTTGGAGTTATTAGTAATATTTATAAAAGTTGAGGATGTTATTGTTAAAATATTTAATAGGAAAAAATGTATGGCTGTTTGTAATTTTAAAAGTAACATAAAAAAAAGGTTGTATACTTTGTAGTTACAAATGGCAGATCTTATGGTGAGTCATGATGGTGATGAACCCACCAGAACACTCACAATGGGTCAGAATTTACAAAAACTATGGATTGCTAATGGACAGAAAAAACTCCTGATAGAGTTTATTTTTGAGGAAAATTCACTTCTACATATTGGATAGAATTAAGGAATATATACACGGACAATCGCCAATAAGATTAGGGAGATTTTGATCCATTTTCACAAGGACTGGGAGTCAGTCCCAGAAGAACAACACCAAAGAATTTCCAGACGAGTCAAGGTAAATGATATATATATCCTAAACAGTTTTTGTGTTGTTAAATGTTTGACTTCCTAAAACTTACGCAAAATAAATCTATTAGAGAAATATTTTGATCTGAAAAGCAACCTTAGAAGAAGAGAGTACTAGAAAGTACACAAGTCATTTGCTAAAAAAGCTGCGCAACGTTTTTGTGTTTACAAGACTGCACCTCACGCGTATTACAAGAGACAATAAGAAGATCCACAAAATCCAAAGTTCTCTTAAACTTGCAGGAAAATGACTGATGAAGATTGAAAATAGTGCATTGCCCTTTCTACTTCTGAAGATTTCATTGTAAAATATTTATCTCATTTTGTATATTTTTATCATTGTTAACTTGTTTTATTCTATTTTTTTCTCATTAAATTATACATCGACGAATGTGTTCACAAAATAGATTTATCAAGAATGTTAACAAGCGGAAAAAGTATATATGTCCGTATTATCAAGGATCCAAGAGCCTCGTTGCCCACAACGTGGATTGGGCACATCTTAATAATAATAATAATAATAATAATAATAATAATAATAATATTATTATTATTATTATTATTACTATTCTTATTCTTTATTTATATTTATTTGTGTGTGTCTATATATATATATATATATATATATAATTATCTCATCATATGCGACTAGAAAATATAAAGTTCATGGGTTTTAGTTGATTTAAATTTTGTTTAAACTCTAATCTTATTTGTCTCATTAGTTATATTTTACCAAAGAAACGTGACGATGATAAGAAAAAGGAAAAGAATAAAGATGATGATGAGGATGAGGATGAGGATGAGGTTGAGGATGCAGATAGGGGTGAGGCTCCGAGCTTCATAGAAATATTTCGAAAGATGTACAAGAAGGGGAATGAGAGATGGGCAAAGAAGAAGGCTGAATCTGATTATATAAGTAATACATGTTGATTATTTATCTTGTTTCTCTAGTTGTATATGATACAAAATACGGTTAATTACAAAAAACTATCAATCATTTTTATCTGAATTACAAAATGACCCGCATTAAGTTAAAAAATACTCTTTATATTCGATCTCTCTGTGGGGTAAGAGGTGACATTTTTTTTCTTGTGTTGGACCGGATTCTTGATTGGTTGTTTTCGTAATTATCCCTCTGCAATATTAGGCAAATTTAAGAACAATTAACAATTAACTAAACTATCTTATTATTATTCAATCATGATGCATTTGAACAGTCGTTGATTTTAAAATAAAATAATCTGATTTTTTTTAATTTACTAGGCTTAGTTTTACGAGCTAGTTATGCTACAACCCTCGTACAAAAGTTATTTCATTGTGTTTCTTTATAAGTGAAAATGAAGTTTTGCTTCAATGTACTTTTATTTGGCATAAGTAATCATGAGTAGTCGACAATAACTACCCTTGAAGAGTCTAATAACAAAAGAAAGAAAATCTACTCATTTCTTAATTTTACAAAAACCACCCTAAAGCTTTCCTTTTATTTTCACTTCTTTTTTTTTCTTCATATTGCAGGCTCGACTTCTTGATGCAAGAGAAGCATTCATTATTGCTTCACCTGATCAAAGTGCTGACGAGAGAGACATTCTGAGGGAAGTGCTCGGTGCACGACGAGGCCATGAACGTGGTTTCGCTCGGATCCTCAAGGGGTCTAGATCGTTCTCTACTCATGATATTCCCGAATCATCTTGTGATTTGGCTGAGTTTGCCAACACTTGCAATTCTAATGAAATAGGTAAGTTCTTTTTTCCTCTGATTTTCTTTTTACTTTTGTTTCAAGACTTTAGAAAGTCTTGCCATATACTTTGAAGAAATAATTTGAATGATGGCAGTTGTTTAATGATAGTTGTTTGAATCATGTTAGTCCCTTTAGAAATTCTTGCCATATATTTTGAAGAAATAATTTGAATGATGGTAGCTGTTTAATAGTCGTTGTTTGAAATCATGTTAGTGCATAAATAATTTGAATGATGGTAGCTGTTTGTTTTTTTTTAAGAATTTCTTTACATTTTACATAAGTTGTTTAATATATGGCTGCCCGACAAGAATCTCTTGATGCACAGCTCCACCCTCCGAACAAAAGTATAATAACACCTGATGCTAACATATATGGCTGTCCCGAAGAAAAAAATAAAGAAATAAAAACATGGAACTTAAAATTAAACTAATAATATCCTCAGTCAAAATGGATGGTCTAGTAATCTACGTATAGATTTCTTAAGAAACGTTTCATCGCGGCAAATTATTACATATATATTTGAGATTTATGTTGAATTTAATAAGGAGTTAATCCACGTCATATATTTTGTGTTCATGAATTAGAATTAGTTTACATGGAACTCACTCTGGATTTTCAAATTTTATTGATTAAGTGAGAAGTAACATATAATGAAGTAAATTATGTGGTTTGTGTAGTGTATTATGATATGAGTCTGATGGAGATCTGTTCATCAAAAGTATATGACAAAATTAATTAATGTATTTCTCTTCACAATTTCTTATTTTAAAGGTCGAGAAAATATCAAAGGAGATTGCTCGACTTAAGGCAAAAACTAGAATAGAGGATAATGAAGAGGAAGAGGATGTGGATTCGGACGGGAACGAGCATGATTGTTTTTCACGTTAGTTTAGTTAGATTGAAGTGCACAACCTTTTGTATATTTATTTTGACGACTCTAATGGTGAAGTTGATATTTTGGGTTCAATTCTAATTTCACGTGACTTCGATATATTTTATGTATTTTTGAACTTGAGAATGGATCCAGATGAGAATGAGCATGACTGATCTTCATGTTAGTTTGGCTAGTTTGTAGTGCACAACCTTCTCTATATTTATTTTGACGACTCTAATGGTGAAATTAATATTTTGGGTTTAATTTCAATTTCATGTGATTTTGATATATTTTATGTATTTAATTGCACTTGAGAATGTGTTTCACTTTATTTGGCATAAACTATCGTGCTTGAATCATTATTTGTAAATTTTAACCTATAGAAACAACTTTTTTGTGATGCCTAACTTAGCAACGTCAGAATTAGAATAAAACTTCGTTGCAATATGTGTAACACCAATAGCAACAACCATTTGCAATGGATTTTTTTCTATGCACAACTCTATTAGCAACATCAGAATCAGGACAAAATGTCGTTGCAATTTGTGTCACACTAATAGCAACGACCATTTGCAATGGCTTTTATTGATGCATTACTACCTTAGCAACGTCAAAATTGGAACAACATGTCGTTGCATTGTGTGCAACATCAATAGCAATGACAAAGTTGGGCAACAAGTCGTTGCAATATGTGTAGCACCAATAGCAATGATAGCTATTGATGCGACGAAATTGTTCCTAAACAGCTATCGACACGAGGCTGTTGAAACGAAGAGTTTCGAACAATTGGCACGAAAAGTCATGCCTATTGTAATTAGCGTTGTAGGAATGGCATAGTTGTTACTATATGTCATTAGCGTGGTGTTTATAGCGAGGAATTTTTTGGGAGGACATGTCGTCCCTATAAATTAAAAACAATGAAAAGGGACCATTAGCGTGATGATTTTTCTTTGAACTTATTGAGTTATAAAGCATCTCCTCATAGATGATTCCTTTTATTGGCATACATCCCAACAAGAAAGATTGTAATTCTTCACCTAATGGTGCCGAAGTTGAAGATATGTTTGGTGTCCCCTTGTGTGGATGTGTTTGGTCTTCCAAGAATCTGCTTGCAAGTAACTACAGTGTAGGAATCATTTTATTTTCATTAGACTTTTTAATGAGTTTGATGATATTCCTGATTAAAAAAAATAGTTTGATGATGTTTTCCCTTGTACATGATATCACATGTGGCCACGTTTGGGGAAAAAAATGCACCAGTTACAAAAAACAACTCTTTTGGGAAAAATGACCAGTGAACTTACAATGATTAAAAATATTTTTGTTACAAACAAATGACCAAAAAATTGCGTACTGCTTTGTAATTTTGTCATTTTTTTTCTCTTTCAAAGCATAACATTTAAATATATCTCCATAACTTCATTTCTAGGCCGCGGGTGGGAGGACATGCGGTTGGATATGAGAATGTGATATTCTTGACCATAAGAGGAGTTGGACATGATATTGTTCCAAGTTACCAGCCTGAACGTGCATTTAATTTCTTTTCATTCTTTTTACAGGGGAAATTACCTTCAGGAGATATAAATTAAGAAAATATATTTGGTTTAAACAAATTATCTAGTTAATTACTGATGTAAGAGAGTTTTATGTTTATGCAAAGGAATAATGCCCTCAGTTCTTATGCTAATTCGTTGAGGTTTTATTATTCGATTGATGGATTTCAATTTGAGGGTTTCTTAATATTGATAAAATATTCGCTGAGCATATATGTATCTGATCATATCAATATGAACTGATATAAAAAGTTGTTATATACATCGACTTCTAACTTGGTTGTTGTTTTGATGAAGCTGTAACTTTAAATTGAGTTGGGGAAAAATAAGGGTAGCAGATTTCTTGTGTGGCGATGTGTGGGGCTGTTTATTGCTATTAGCGATTTGTTTGTATCTGTGTTTGAGGGTAGTTGTCTCTGTGTGTTCATATGTATTCATTTGTTGTTGTTTGTGTGATGTTTAATTGTGAGTGATTGGGGGTGGGGGTGGTGGTGGTGGATAAAAATCGGTAAAACCGGCGATGAACCGGTAAAAATTGTTTCTAATTTTTTTTTCTTTTTTTTAGTAAAAAAATAAAAATAGGTAGTTTCAATTATTTCAAATATCAACTTAGTATCGAGATTGTTTTAAGTGATTTTAAATGATCTTGAATTTTAAATGATCAAAACTCACTATTTGCAAACTTTCTATTTCACGATTGGGGGGGTGGAACTGTCTCATCCATCTGACCAGCATGACCAGGGTGGAGGCAAGCTATGACAGAGTGAGGTTGTGGGGTAATATACAATAACTGTTGCAATTTTTATTCTAACTACTTGATCTTATATAAATAACAACTTCAAAGTATTACACTCAATTTAAGAGCATTACAAATCATTGTAAAAGTATCAAAAATCCATATAAAGTCATTACAAATTCATATGATAGTTTCTTATAGGTATATTACAAATTACAGTAAAATTACCACAAATTTAACAAAATATATTACAACTTGAGTTAAAAGTATTACAACTTCATGTAAAAGAAAATTGTATATTACACTTTTATATAAGTATCACAAATCGTAGTAAAAGTATCACAATTAAAGTTAACGTATCACAACTTTAGATAAAAATATTGCACATCATAGTAATATGTAGAGTACTTGAATTGCAATGTGATAGTTTAATTATATTATGTGATACTTTAATTATATTTTGTGATACGTGATCAACCTCTTGTTATACTTTTAATTACATAAGTATAAAATACATAGATGTAAAAACATAAATTAAATTAGAAATATTATAAAAAATTATTAAAGTATTACAAAAAGTTATTAAAGCATCATAATTTTGGGTAAATATTCATATTGTAGTTCTTAAAATACCATAAACATGTGATACAACTCTGAAAAGCTGTATAAGATATGTCATGTTCCATCACTAAAAAGTTATTTAAGATGTCATGTACGATCGTGTCACAGCCCTAAGCAAAAGTATTAAAAAATAAGCTTAATGTATTACACTGCCCGCTAAAAGTATCACAAGATCTTCAGGGTACACTTCATAAAATCTGCCAGTTTGATTATATCACAGCCTAAAGCAGAAGTATCACAGAACTGTCATTTAGTATCACATTATCCACTCATTGTATCACAGAAAAATTGTGAACACAGTGAATGTATATAAACTTCATCGAAAAGCATCACATATTAAACTTAAAGTATCACTATTGGTTTGCAAATAGTTAGTTAGAAAAACAGAAATTATAGTGGATAGTTTTTCAATGTTCTCGCAACTAGTTTATCTAGATCTTCACGAAGTCTCTTATGAAGGTGTCCTTTTAACCTTTTCGATCTTCCTTCTATTTTTGCACACTATGAATCAAGAACGAGTTCGATTGAGCTTGTTGTTGTGCCATCTTATCCACATAGGATTCTTAGATCTCAATGAATTTATCAAGTCACTAGTTTCAAGGCAATCTCGAATTCATATTTTTTCTAGTTGTTTTTGCCTCCTTATGTAATTGTAAAAACATCACAGGATTGTAGTACTTTCTTGCCATATCATAACCACAATACAATTCATAAATAAACGAGAATCTCTGTTGTCCACCAAATCCCCGTTACCTGCCAAAAATAATGATATGTATTTAAATTATTACCACTTCAATAAAAAGTATCACAAATATTAGTTAAAGTATCACATATACTAATAAAAGTATTATATAATAACAATGTGATCCACTCTGGTCTCATCAACCATCATTGCAGCTAAAAATATCATAAATACGAGTAAAAGTATTACATATATCCGGAAAAGTATCCCATAAGAACAATATGTTATCCCAATCCCGTATACAACTATTCTAATTAAAAGTATCTCAAATATCATAAATGTATCATCAATAGTACAAGAGTATCACCTAATAAAAACATGCTATATATGTACGTACATGGGAAGCATCCCCAATAGATTCTATCGCAATCAAATACGAAGCATTATAATTACCGATGAATGTATTCAATTGCTAGTAAGAGTATCACATAATAACAGTATATTATCCTAATTCTTAATCTACAACTATCGCAATTATAGTTTCTAATACTAGTATTAGTATCACAAATACTATAAAAAGTATCACATAATAACATTATATTATCTTTATTTTGTTTACACCCATGAAGTTGAAAGTATCATAAATACAGTTAAAAATATCACCAATACTTGTAATAGTGCTATATAATAAATGTGTTATTTGAAACACATGTAAATATTATCTTCAATCCCTTTTGCTCAACATCTTCACTAGAAATCATGCATGTAATTACTAAAATCTTATCATCACTTTAGGAAAAAAAAGTTATAAGAAACGAGGAGTGTGAAATATGCTTATATCGAAGTAGTACAAAGATTGATTACAGACAAAAACAATATCTTGAAAATCTCTGTATAGAGGGGGCTAGATAATTCAATGGGCAGTGATATATGAACCATGAGTACACACAACTGAAGCATGGGAATACCAACACATTATCATAACCACTCAAGTCAATAAAGATGCTGCCCAAACAAAACCCAGTATTACCTTATTATTCATGGCATTTGTTGGCACATCTACCTTCAAAAATTTTAGAGAATAATTCTTCTTCTTGATTCCAATCAATATAACAAAAATTATGGGCAAGGAAGTGTAAGGTAAATGTCAAATCATAAACACTACTCCTTATCAACCTTGCAATCAAGTCAAATCATATTAATATAAATTAGGGCTTGAATCAAATAATCACAAGTCAACTATTATAATGTTACATACGGTGAATATAGTTGCAGCAGCCTTTTCGCCTACAAATCTGTTGAGTGACCTTGTGGAGCTCGAACAGGACATCGGAAGATAACTCGCCGTAGATTGGAGGTCAAATTTTGATGGATTCATTTTTTTTTCCTTCGATCTATATTGAATTCCGCAACCGATGAATTGTGGCTAGCGACAAGAAGCGGTTGTCGATGATTTTTTTTTTGCGAGAGAGACGCAATGGGGTGGGATTGATGTATTGGAGCGATGAAGATATCAGATTTTTGTTTCTTATTTTATATTAAATAAAAATTGACGGGTCTTATTTTTATTATTTGGATTACAAATAAATACAGATTATGATGATTAATTTTATTTCATTTTGAAGTTGTTAGACTTGGAGTGATGATATTAACTTGATCTATTTTATTTTATTTCTCTTTATTGTWGTTAATTCAACTACATTTTCCTATGTTGTATTGTGGTTGATGAACTCATATTTATTCATATACTCTTTGAAATGAACGAGACTTTATCATATTTTTTATTAACTTAATTTATTTTATTTATTTATAACATATTTAATAGTGATATATATACGGAGGCCGCGGGGCCGGCCCGCGGGTTCGAAGAACAAGGCGAAGCCCCCGATCATCATCACCCGGGACAGCGCCAACGCCCTGCGGACCCACGTCATGGAGGTCTCCGACGGATGCGACATCATGGACAGCGTGGGCCAGCTTCGCCCGCCGCCGCCAGCGAGGCGTCTGCCGTCATGAGCGGGACGGCAGCGTCACCAACGTGACCCTGGAGGCAGCCCGCGGCCCCCGGCTCGGTCATTCACCCTGCACGGCCGCTTCGAGATCCTGTCGCTCGCAGGGTCCTTCCTGCCGCCGCCCGCCCGCCCGCGGCCACCGGGCTGACCGTGTACCTGGGGGGCGGGCAGGGGCAGGTGCTGGGGGCAGCGTGGTCGGGCAGCTGGTGGCGGCTGGGCCGGTTATTATTATGGCCGCTTCGTTCAGCAATGCCGCGTATGAAAGGCTGCCCCTGGAAGAAGAGGATATCCAGAATGGGATTAATCAGGGTTCAGGGTCAGGGTCAGGGTCAGGGCGGTTCGCCTTGGTCGCCCCCGCCCATGAATCAGCAGCAGCAGCAGCAACAACAACAACAAATCTTGGGCGACCCTTCTTTGTTTCAAGGGATGCCGCCTAATCTATTTTAACTCGTCCAATGTTCAGATGCCGAACGACCCGTTTTTGGGCTACCGGTAGGCCACCCTTCTAGCTCCCACTTCATAACAAGGGTAATTTTGTTTTGTTTCTGCTCTCGCTTCGTTATGTTTACTTGTTTCTTTTTTTTTTTTTTTAATTCGATCGGGTTATTTGAGAATTCCGATGTGAAACTCATAGATTATTAGATGAATTTTCATTTTTTTTCTTTTTTTTTTACTATGAGTTTCATGTTCATGGTTTAGATTAAATCTTTTTTCTCGAGTGAAATTGATGAAGATGATGATGAGATGTTAATCTATGATTGTAACTTGAGTTATATGTTACTTTGTGAACATTTTGATAGTTGATGAGCCTTTAAATCTTTTGTTAACACTAATAATATAAAGTGGGAGGTGTATATATGATATATCCATTGTTTTTGGGTGAAAGCCCTTATCATTAATCTTCTCACAACATTTTGATCAATAATAGCTAGGGTACTTTACATACGGCATTTATTATATCTATTTTTTGTTCAATCGCATATAGTAACATGACTTAACATGCAATAACTAGAAGTAGAGGCATTCATTAAAGCTATTTAATTCGAGGGTTTGAATACATGTATCATATATGGGGGGTGGCATTGGCAAAAGCATTCTACGAGAGATGCTAATTAAGAGGTATGGGCTTCATAATATATCTAAATATTTAAAAATTTTGTTTTTACAAATTTGAGACCTTTAAGATTTTCTTATTATATATATATATATAGATAGATAGATACTGGTATACACGTGAAAACAAGCTCCTTTTCGAGGCGACTTAGACTGTAAAGGCAACAACCAGCAGGGACAAAGTGCCTTGAGCGTTATTTACGGGTTCCTTTGAATTGAGATTTGTTTGTTATTATTAATTATAGTATTATTATTTTATATGTGGGAAAATAAGAATTTCATGATTTAAATCTGGAGAGGCAGAAGCTGGGAAGATTCTTTGAAACTGACGCGAACCTTTTAAACACAGGCTTCTTAGTACTCGTTGTTTCCTTTTTAAGCAACATGCCCATATGTTGGTTACATTTTAGAAGCTTATCCACTCTTGGGAAACAATCCCATAGTTCAGCCCACCCCACTATTTATCTATTACTTTTCGTAGTGTTGGTTTCAAGGAAGAAAAAAACTAATAAGAGTTTAAGTCATTTAATTTTTACTCTAAAACACATACACACACATTCATTAATTAGCCTTAATTAATTAGGTCATATTAAGAATGAGTTTTGGTATAATTTTAGTTCAACATGGTGCTAATGTGTAAAGTTTGTTATGTAATTTTTCTTCTTCTTTATTTTATTCAACATATGTACATATTGTTGAATTGCTCGATTACTGTATTTTGTTATCACATTAAAAATATATTAAGGTTTCACTCTCATAGAATGAATCATAATATATGATCTTATGTAATCATATTAATAACTTTTACCAATCAGCATGTTATTTGAACAAAACTGTATTAGTCTATAACCACTACATAACTGTTAAATAACTAGAATTATTATATTTAATTGCATGTTGATAAG
>BMAC01000125.1:724188-762675 GCA_014905375.1 Phtheirospermum japonicum | reverse complement strand
CTTATCAACATGCAATTAAATATAATAATTCTAGTTATTTAACAGTTATGTAGTGGTTATAGACTAATACAGTTTTGTTCAAATAACATGCTGATTGGTAAAAGTTATTAATATGATTACATAAGATCATATATTATGATTCATTCTATGAGAGTGAAACCTTAATATATTTTTAATGTGATAACAAAATACAGTAATCGAGCAATTCAACAATATGTACATATGTTGAATAAAATAAAGAAGAAGAAAAATTACATAACAAACTTTACACATTAGCACCATGTTGAACTAAAATTATACCAAAACTCATTCTTAATATGACCTAATTAATTAAGGCTAATTAATGAATGTGTGTGTATGTGTTTTAGAGTAAAAATTAAATGACTTAAACTCTTATTAGTTTTTTTCTTCCTTGAAACCAACACTACGAAAAGTAATAGATAAATAGTGGGGTGGGCTGAACTATGGGATTGTTTCCCAAGAGTGGATAAGCTTCTAAAATGTAACCAACATATGGGCATGTTGCTTAAAAAGGAAACAACGAGTACTAAGAAGCCTGTGTTTAAAAGGTTCGCGTCAGTTTCAAAGAATCTTCCCAGCTTCTGCCTCTCCAGATTTAAATCATGAAATTCTTATTTTCCCACATATAAAATAATAATACTATAATTAATAATAACAAACAAATCTCAATTCAAAGGAACCCGTAAATAACGCTCAAGGCACTTTGTCCCTGCTGGTTGTTGCCTTTACAGTCTAAGTCGCCTCGAAAAGGAGCTTGTTTTCACGTGTATACCAGTATCTATCTATCTATATATATATATATAATAAGAAAATCTTAAAGGTCTCAAATTTGTAAAAACAAAATTTTTAAATATTTAGATATATTATGAAGCCCATACCTCTTAATTAGCATCTCTCGTAGAATGCTTTTGCCAATGCCACCCCCCATATATGATACATGTATTCAAACCCTCGAATTAAATAGCTTTAATGAATGCCTCTACTTCTAGTTATTGCATGTTAAGTCATGTTACTATATGCGATTGAACAAAAAATAGATATAATAAATGCCGTATGTAAAGTACCCTAGCTATTATTGATCAAAATGTTGTGAGAAGATTAATGATAAGGGCTTTCACCCAAAAACAATGGATATATCATATATACACCTCCCACTTTATATATTAGTGTTAACAAAGATTTAAAAGCTCATCAACTATCAAAATGTTCACAAAGTAACATATAACTCAAGTTACAATCATAGATTAACATCTCATCATCATCTTCATCAATTTTCACTCGAGGAAAAAGATTTAATCTAAACCATGAACATGAAACTCATAGTAAAAAAAAAAGAAAAAAAATGAAAATTCATCTAATAATCTATGAGTTTCACATCGGAATTCTCAAATAACCCGATCGAATTAAAAAAAAAAAAAAAGAAACAAGTAAACATAACGAAGCGAGAGCAGAAACAAAACAAAATTACCCTTGTTATGAAGTGGGAGCGTAGAAGGGTGGCCTACCGGTAGCCCAAAAACGGGTCGTTCGGCATCTGAACATTGGACGAGTTAAAATAGATTAGGCGGCATCCCTTGAAACAAAGAAGGGTCGCCCAAGATTTGTTGTTGTTGTTGCTGCTGCTGCTGCTGATTCATGGGCGGGGGCGACCCAGGCGAACCGCCCTGACCCTGACCCTGACCCTGAACCCTGATTAATCCCATTCTGGATATCCTCTTCTTCCAGGGGCAGCCTTTCATACGCGGCATTGCTGAACGAAGCGGCCATAATAATAACCGGCCCAGCCGCCACCAGCTGCCCGACCACGCTGCCCCCAGCACCTGCCCCTGCCCGCCCCCCAGGTACACGGTCAGCCCGGTGGCCGCGGGCGGGCGGGCGGCGGCAGGAAGGACCCTGCGAGCGACAGGATCTCGAAGCGGCCGTGCAGGGTGAATGACCGAGCCGGGGGCCGCGGGCTGCCTCCAGGGTCACGTTGGTGACGCTGCCGTCCCGCTCATGACGGCAGACGCCTCGCTGGCGGCGGCGGGCGAAGCTGGCCCACGCTGTCCATGATGTCGCATCCGTCGGAGACCTCCATGACGTGGGTCCGCAGGGCGTTGGCGCTGTCCCGGGTGATGATGATCGGGGGCTTCGCCTTGTTCTTCGAACCCGCGGGCCGGCCCCGCGGCCTCCGGTGGACGGACATGTCCCCCTCGCCCCCGCCGGGGCCTCCGCCGCTGCTGCCGCCGCCGTCGTCGCGGCTGCGCTTCTGGGCCATGTTGAGGGCCCCGCTGGTCTCGCTTTGCTCGTCTTCTTCGGGGTTCTGGGTGTGGTGGTGTTGGAATTGGTGGTTGAAATCGCGGGTGTGGAATGGGGGTGGGAGTGAGTGGCCGTCCATGTTTGTTTGTTTGGATTAATTAACTAAGAATTGAGACGGATTAAGATGATCTTCACCTCATACACTGTGGAGCTGAATTCGCCATATTTCTTATTATTATGGTGTCCGTGAGGAAGTTTGGCTTCTTAGATTTTGAAAGGGTTACTTTTGGGTTAGGGTTCCAATTTTAGCAAGAGATTGCTACTTCTTCATCTGCGGTGGTGGACCCCACACACTAATGTGTATCTACATGCGTATGTATTTTCCAATAGAGAAAAACACACCAAGGTCGAGTGAGCCAAAGTACGTGAGAGTGGGTTGAGTCGAATAAAAATCTCGATTTTTTTTTTTTTTATATAATCTTATTTGTATTTAATTTTTTAACACTGTTTGGATGGAGATGACCGTAGATGGGACCAAACCAAAGATGATTATGTATTTTCTTTATCTATTCACACACCTCATCAAATGTTGAGATTGTATTTTTATATTCATTCATGTTGCTCTGAGTCCCATCTCACCAAATTCAACCTTTCTTTGTCCATATGTTTCACAAGCTGTCTCAATCAACGAAAGGAAAAAAGAATAATAAAGGTGTTTCATTTTGTTTGTGTTATTCTTTGATCTTTATGTTGGATACTAATAGGGCATTGGTTAAGGTTCTCTGTTTGTTGTGATAAGATCTATAGAGAGAACGAGAGGGTTATAAAAAAGGTGAACTCATGTAAGATAGTATCTATTAATATTTTTCTTCACCAATCACCATACAAATGGGTTCCAAGATAAGGTTTTTTACTCAATGATCTAAGTTCCAAAACGTAACATTTGTGTGGAACCGATAGCTACTTCAAATCCACATGAGTAATTATTAATTAATTAATTAACAAAAGAAGAAAAAATGTGTTAACCTTATCATCCAAATTTCTCATTTGCTAGAGTTTTTCTAGATTTCAGCAATCTCCTACAAGCAATAAATGTTGACTGTGTTTTCAAAATAAAAAATAGAAATAAATAAATGCAGACTGTGTGTTCAAAATGTACTCGTTAGAATTAATGATAAGATATGAACACGGTAAATAATTAGAAGATCGAGGGTGACACAAAAATTTCCAGCGCAGCATTTAGTTGTTTTGATTGAGAACAATTTAAAGTGCAAGCCATATATTATTAGAAATCCATTTGAGTTTAGCTTTTAACAAAAGAAAAAGAAAAAGGAAAAAGGAAAAAAAGAGGAGCTCAGATAATAATCGTAGAGTGAGTTTGACCATTTGACTAAAGTGTGATAGTTCAGTAGTTTCATACGATTTGAATAATTTTTGGTGTATTTTCATGAACTTTGTAAGTTGATAAGTAATTAATCTTAATCAAGATTCATGTTATTTATATTTATTAGAATCATCTTTCACATCAAGACTTAGGAAATGTACAGGATCATTTGTTATTCTTAACTCATCTTAAAGGGTAGTTCCATGTCTTGCCCATAAAGACATTCTATTGTAATGTTTCCTGCAACATAATTTCGAAATAAAAATAGATTTTGAGCTTTTCAGCTAGTTTAGAATATTTATCTTCTTCTATCTTAATTTAAATTTTTTGGTGGATTCATATAGTGGTGAGTTTTGAATGGTTCCTTGTTAACTCTTATTTCAGTTGAACTTTCTGGCATCAAGTGGTTATCAGAGTTTTGATTTTTCAATCGATGGTTGTAGGCGAAACAGACCATACGTTGATGATATTGTTGCTCATGAAAGAGAAGTTCGTGATATGGAGTTGGAAGATTTAAGGAGACAAGTGCAACAACTCGAGAACCGCCTTGCGTGTGGCAAACCTTTAAATCGTGATGTGGAAAACCTTTAAACCTTTAAATCATGATTTAGAGCGTGGTTCACCAAACTATGATATGGAAAATCTATTTCATAGAAATGATGGTTCATGTGACATTTATTCATACCATGGTTTGTCTTTTTACAACTTTCTATCTGCCGACGAGGATATCGAAGTGATTACAATGGTACTCTAACTTTGGGTAAAGATGTAAATATTCTTTGAAGAAAATTATTTTTTCGATGATACAAGGTGTATATATGAGTATTACGATGGTCCTCCGATATTTGGTGAAGGGAAGATGCATTTGTCTTGTGATGAAGATCTCAAGTAAAATGATGTTAATTATGCTTTAATGCATGTCCCAACAAGTGGAAGGACAAATTGTGACATTTCCATGGAAGTACATAGAATGTGAGACAAATTCACAAATTTGACTTTCAATGGACTACCAACTAGATATCTAATTATAGAATGAATTCTAAAGATCATGTTGAACTACAAAGAAAAGTCGAATAATTGTTTTCAAAAGATCATGTTCGAGAATTTTTAAAGCAATATGTTATTTTTGCACTTTTGATACCAAATAAAAATGAAATTTGCAAATCGTGCATTATTACATCAAGAAGTTTTATGAACAAGTTTTTTGAATATCTCCGATAAAAGTGAAAAGTATCAAAGTAGTGTGCAAATATATATCAAAAAAAAAATTCAATTTTTAAAGAAAGTGATTTTACTTGATTTTACTTATGAAAAAATATACTTCATCATAGATTTCATAGAATGTTCAAGTATAGATCTTATCGAATTTTGAAAACAATATTTCCCATGAGTTTTCCGGCATCAGAGGATCAGGGGAAAAGGTGCTAAATATGGGATAAATACTCACCAGGATATATACGTTAATTAATTTGGAACATTATATACATGAAGACTTTTTATATATACACTATAAATACAAATATAGAGCAATAAATTTGATTTTGTTTCGGAACATGAGTTTTGATAGTGTAACGAGGTTTTTAAGCAAAACAGTAGAAACAAATAGTATTTTCGATTCCAGGTGTGTAATAAATACTGCATGTGATGTGAGTACTCGTAATCAATCAAGACTAGCATATATATTTGAATGGATACAATTTCAAACATGTAAAAGTGAGGTTGCTATATATGTATGGTGAGTGAAAGATTTTTTGTCTACCTAATTAGATACACTATACCACTATATGGCTCAACATTTTAAAGCAAATCAACTTAATTTTAAACTAAGCATTTTCTAGATCTTCAACTATTCTATTCATGTATTATAATCAACATGGTCTCTTTATGTGATTTGAGTAAAAAGTGGGCGCATATCCCTCAATCTAAGTACATGATTCTTTAATTTCATGATGATTTTACTCGTCTCATTAGCCTTCTAAGTCCACATTACATCATTTAATTGTATCTTTCATTTTATAGTAACACCTATAATTCAATAGATTTAGGACTCAAGGGGTCAAGAATTAATATTGTTTGGGCCATCTCCCACGGTTCTCTAAACATGATTTCTATATTTTAAATATCTTGCTTCCAACCATGCTCTATTTTCATTCTTAATTAAATGGGTGTTACGTTAATCACTTATATTTTTAGAGGGTAAAACTTATTTTCTTAATTTTGTTACTTGGACTAAGTGTTGTAAAAGCTCACTACAAAGAAAAAAAAGTCAAGTTCCTATGTATCATTAAAAAAAAGTAAATATTGACGGGTATAACCATCAACAAATCAATTGGTATTCTATTTACTGATTGGTTTATCGGTGGATATTACCTATTGGCACTTTTGACATCAGCAACTGTATGCCGATGGAGTACCTCTAACCGTTAGTATATACCGATGCTCTGCTGACGAATATTTCTTGTCGGGAAACCCCTAGTCGCCGATCGGCCACCCGTTAACAACGTCTAACGGGTAAATGTGCACGTCGATAAACGATGAAGGGTATGACATGTCGGCAAATGCTGATGGGTATTGCTCATCGGCAAATGCCGACGTGCCAAACCCTTCAACATTCTTTAGATCTTGCCGACGGCTCATAGCCCGTTGACATTCTACATATGTTTTTTTTACCTGTTCATTTCATACTAGCGGTATCACAAATCAAAAATCAAATATGAAACATAATTTTCAGGTTCCAAATAAATTTAAAATAAAATAAGAAACATAATTAATTAACATCATAAAATGTATATAGTATTTACATCAAATATTAAACATAAATATTCTGATAAAATGTTCCTTTATCTAACACTTCTGTTCTGCTGGAAGATTAGAAGGAGGCTGCCAAGGACGAGGTGCTCTCATCACTGAGGCGACTTCCTCCATCACCTGTTGACGGAGTATCACCTTCATCTCGAGCCGCTCATGCTCATGCACCTCGTGCATCGCTTGGAACTGCTCCTGATGGGCCTGCCCGTTCGCCTCGAGCTGACTCGTCAAAGCTTGCAGCTGTGTCTAGAGCTCCGTGATATGGCCATCTAGAGTAGAAGAGTAACCGACTTTGGAAGTCTTCGAAGACAGAAGACTCACTAAGCATCCTAAGCCAAACCCGCGACCTTTCTTCACATAGAAGGTCTCTAGATAGACCTTGTCCTCGTCAGTGTCTGTAGAGTTCTCTGATGCTGCACGTCTCTCCTCCTGACGTCTCTGATACTCCTCTTGGGATATTTTGACTGATATATAATTTACCTTAATTAGTATTAAGAATGAAATACACACACACACACACACACACACACACACACACACATTATATATATATATATATATATATATATATATATATATATATATATATATATATATATATATATATATATATATATATATATATATATAGGATTGGGTTCAAATGAGAACCCCGTCATTATATGTGAACCTAGGAACTAAATCCTAGCCTTAGATCTAATATTGCACAGTACAATTATATGTCCAGGTTCATTGTGCTTTTTACACAGTACTGTAGTGCTAAAATCAGTCCAGTTTTTTTTAATTTAATTATATATATATATATATTTTACGTTTTAAAACATGCAATATGTATCTTAAATTGTAGATCTTGAAGAATGTGATTAATTTGATATATATTTCATTCAAAACGAATAAAATTTGAAAAAGTTATGGTTTGTTGAAGATTTGAGTTTCATTTCAAATTTTTGAATTTGCAGTTTATAGACGAAATTTGCGATGCTTTTTGTATACAATCGTAGTGTTTTTTTTTCTTAATCTATTGTGCTTTCCAAAGAACAATGTAGTGCTTTTGTAAACATTGATATATGTCCAAAATACTATTTTTAATTAATTAATGCATTTTTTACATTATTACCATGCTGACATGTCATGATCTCAACCATCAAAATTATTCAATCTAATGGTCAAGATGAGTCCCTAGGTTCACATATAATGACGGGTTCTCATTTGAACCCAACCCTATATATATATATATATATATATATATATATATATATATATATATATATATATATATATATATATATATATATTCTTACAGTTGTCTGCTATGATACAGGATCAGTGAATGTGTCGTTGGATCTCTGGTGCATAGTCAAGAAAAGCTCAAATGTAGTGGGTTCCCTACCCAAATCCTCACTCTATATTCAATATTTAAATTACATTTTAATTTACCATTAATTATGAACTAATTAATTACTTATGAGAATTTACTTACGAGTTGATGTGCATGACCAACTCAAGATCCGCCTTTGTGCTTCGATATCCCAGTACCAGGGCCTCCAGACTCGCTCATCTTATTCCTGCTCTCCTGCTCAAATTGCCTCTTATTCTCCGACTTCTCAAGTTCTACTAGCCATAGATCTACAAAAGTTACGTTGTACGAGATCCCATAATGTAAACTCAGGCCCCAATAATAGTGTTTCTACAAAATAAATTAATTTTATTAATACAAAACTCGGGCCACCATAACTCACGGTGAGACTAAGGGATATGCTTGTATCTTCACACATCAAGCTGTACACAAGCCTCATGGATCACTCAAATAATCATCGATAACTCTGTCGAGTGACCGCGCAGCCTAATAAAATATATGGTTAATTATAGAAGTAAATTAACATAAAGAGTTTCTTAGAAATAAAAATTAAATTAAAGTTACTTACCTCGGGGGACGACATAGACCTCGATCATACCTGGACGTGGTGGCAGAGGCGTTTGGATGTACTAGCATCGGACGGGGTGGCTGGAATGCTCGAAGGCGGAGTCATTGCTGATAAGTCCATCATATCATCGTCTTCATCATCTAAGTGATGATGAGACGAGGATGATGAACCAAGAGAAGAACGACCCGAAGATAGGCCTAGAGAAGCATCACGCCCACGACCTCTACCTCTCATCTAAAATACCATTAAAATTTGAGCATAGATGCACATTAAAATGGGGGTAATTTTATTAATATAATTTTAAACTATATATATATGCATCGGTTTTATAATCAACCTGAACCGACACTTTTACTATCTAGATTATCATCAACATCATGTTCTTCTGTATCTTCATTATCAGTTAGAAACTCATCTCCTGTCTCCTCCTCTGCCTCATCGACAAATTCATCTAATTCATTAATAACAAGGTCAACATGTAATTGTAAATCTCCGTCCTCCAATTGTATTGGATTGTGCATTTATATATGCTCCTCTTGGAAGGATTGATTAGGCAATATAGGCTCGATAAAATATAGTTTTGTATAGATTTAATTTTACACTTTGCCAACCAATCCATCATATCTCATTTCAAACTCAGATACGGGCAATAGTAAACTTGAAAATTGGGCAAGAAGTACAGATGGCTCATAACAATTGAATCTATGTTTATAATTGGCATCAACGAGCTTATATTGAGGATGACCCTTTGTGTTTATGGGAGTTGGATCAAACCACTCATAATTGAACATGAGTGTTCTCTTGTAAGGCAACCATGTTAGTCGAGTCTAACAACTTATCGAGACGACCATAGTACTTATATTCATCATCCCCATAGTTTGTTCCTTTTATACACACACCAGCGCCCGAAGTTGATCTACTTGATCCATATGTAATTATGTGAAACCTGTATCCATTTCTCTTGAAACCATGATATGTAGTCACACATCGTAATGGACGTAATGCTAGACTCTTAATACTTGTCGGTAACACTGTTCAAGGGATCTTGTGCCTATAACGACAGAAGTAAAAAACTTATTATTTATTAAGATTATGATTTAAATTGCATATATATGTCACAAATGTTTATAATCATTTTAGAAAAACTCTCATATTTCTCAAACCAATCGTCAAATTCTATTTTCAATTTTTTGTGAGCCCATCATCTGTAATATTTGGTTTAGTATTTGACAGCCTTCGTTAAAACACTACATATTAATAAAGATTAAAATTATTTAAATTTATTATATAATCAATATTTCATTAAGAAGTATAATGATGGTTATTTCGAACTTGATAAAGTCTTGGATTTCTTCACAGTTCAGTAAAACGTAATTTTTCTCTGCATTGAATTCTTCTTTGCTCAAGAATCTTTTTCCTAATGTTGTGAGTATTTCAACATATTTTTTAAACCCTGAAGAAACGTCATCACCACCGTATTCGCCATTTTGGCCATCATCATTATGAGAAAAATTTATCCTTTCATTAAGACATGATCTTCAAAATAGTAAGAAGTGAAAGTTGACGCCTCTTCATTAAGATATGAGTTTACTATCGAGCCCTCGACGCTCGCCATGGTCCTCATATTGTCCTTCAATTTACGAAGAAATTTCTTGAATGGATACATCCACCTATATTGCACTGAACTTTCAATTCTCACTTCATATGCTAAGTGAACTGGTAATTGCTCCATGGAGTCAAAGAAACTAGGTGGAAAGATCTTTTCAATATCACATGAAATTAGAGGAATATCACGCTCCAAATGACTCATATCATCAGTCCCAATACCTTTGCAGCTGAGGTTCTTGAAAAATAAACTCAGCTTTGTGAGGGTCTTCCACACAGGATGGGGAAGCTATTTTCGGAAGGCAATTGATATCAACCTTTGCATGAACACATGACAGTCATGACTCTTCATCTCGAACAATCTTAATCCCTTCATATCAACGCAAAACCCCAAATCTGATGTGTATCCATCTGGAAATTGAAGAGCTTTCACCCACTCACACAAGGTAACTTTTGATGTATTATCCAATGTGTAACAAGCTTTAGGATAATTTCCTGTTGCATCTTATTGTAGATCAAGATGAAAAAATATTTTTTCAATTCATCCCTAGGTTTAGGAGTGTCATTTATCTTTCCTTTGACATTCATAACCGTATTAAACATGTTATCAAACACATTTTTCTCGATATCCATAACGTCTAGATTATGACGACTCAAGTTTGTCCAATATGGTAAATTCCAAAATATGCTTCTTTTCCTCCAAGAACTTGATTTGGCTATGTGTCCATTCGACGCGCGCTGCATCTAGATCAGTAACTTTTAGAATCTCTAAACGTTTTATCTTTGCCAAAATCTTCGTTCATGAAAGGAAACTCTGCGACGGACTCTCAACCTTTCTATTTTTCTAAAGACTTTGTTTATATTTTCAAAAAGGATGATCACAATCAAGAAACTTATGATGATTTTAACCAAGATTATTTGTTGATACGCTTGAGAGTAAATGCATTCGAACGTTCCATGCAATATGGACATGCCGCTCTACCAGCCTTGCTCCAACCAAACAACATGGAGTAGGCGGGGAAATCACTAATTGTCCACATGAGGGCTGCCCGCAATTAGAATTTTGTTTTTTAGAGATATTATATGAGGGTGCACCGACTGTCCACATCTGATTTAACTCAGTGATTAGAGATTGCAGAAATACATCCAACTTATCCTTCGGGTTTTTGGTGCCTGGAATAAGAACACTCAAAAACATGTATTTCTCTTGCATACACATCCATGGAGGCAAGTTGAATGGTGTGACTATCACCGGCCATGAGAAATATTGCACCCCGAACTACCAAATGGTTGAAAACCATATGTGCAAAGGCCCAATATTACATTCTGACTTTCGGTGGCGAACTCCATATGAGTTTGATTGAAATGTTTCCAGGCCTCTGAATCTGATGGGTGACGCATCACACCATTGTCAACAGCGTCTTCTGCATGCAACCTTATGTCTTTTGTAGTTTCTATAGATGCGTAAAACCTTTGAAAATGAGGAGTTAATGAAAAATAATACATCTTCTTTTACGCAACACTACTTTTTTATCGTTTTGCTTTTCCGCTCTTAGTGGGTTTAAACTGAGGGTGGTTGCAACACTTACAATTGGTCAAATTAAAATCGTCTCTGAAATAGATCATATAATTATTCAGGCAACAATCAGTGTCCTTGACCGGTAAGCCCATGTCCCTCAATAACTTCTTGCTTTTGTAGAAGTCATCTGGTATATGATTATCTTTTGGAATAACTTCTTTGATGAGACGGGCAATTTTTTGGCATAACTTCTTTTGACATGCAATTTTCTGGCTTCAAGTTCATGAGATATAAGATGTATATATTGGAGGGACAAAACCTCCCGGTCGGCGTCGTACACTACATCATCACCAACATATATAACATGTATATATTATTCACAGATTATAACATATATATTAATTAAACACTTCACTTGCCGACCCAAGCACGTTTTAAAACCTTTTAAAATCACCATTATTTTAAAATTCGTTATTAGAGGGACGAAACCTCCTAGTCGGCATCGTACACCATGTCATCACCGACTTATACATCAACCAATCACAACACCAACCAATTACAACATGTATATATTCGCAAATCATAACATATATTAATTAAACACAACATTCACTAACCGATCACCAAGACATTTAAAAACCCCACCGCACACATCGTAAAACTTAAATATTTGAAATTCAACCCTAAATTTTAAGTAGTTGCCAAATATACTCTAATCTGATCCTAAATTTTGAAATCAATCCCAAATACCAATATTTACAATTTAATCCTGAATATTTAAGTAATTATTGAATAAACCCCAAAATAACCTAATTTTTGAAATCAACTCCAAATATCTAAATAATTATAATTCAACCCTAATATTTCGAACTATTTGCTAATTAATCACAACAATAAACACCATTTTTAAAATTAAACCCAAATATTCAAATAATTACAATTTAACCCTAAATTCTCAAAATATTCTCTAATCGAACCCCAAACTAACCCTAATTTTTAAAATCAAACCCAAATATCTAAATATTTATAATTATACCCTAATTTTCAAAATATCCCCCAAGTAAACCCCAAACTAACCATAATTTTTAAAATCAAATCCAAATATCTAAATATTTACAATTTAATCCTAAATTTTTAAGTAATTTTTAATAAACCCAAAACTAACACAAATTTTTAAAATCAACCCCAAATACCTAAATATTCTCAATTTAATACTAAGTTTAAAACTAATTTATAATTAAAACCCAAACATATCCTAATTTTCAAAATCAGACCCAAATATCTAAATTATTATATTTAAATTTTTTGAAATATTCACCAATTAAACCCCAAACCAACCCTAATTTTCAGAATTAAACCCAAATATCTAAATAATTATAATTAGACCCTAATTTCTCAAATTAATTGCTAATTAAGCTCAATAATAATTAATATTTTTGAAATAAATCCATAATTATATATCTAAATAATTAATTAAATATTAAAAAAAAAAAAGAAAATGGCCTGTTTGTGCAGCGGTGGCTGGTGGTGGAGGCATCCGATTATGGAGCTCGGCGGTGGTAGCTGGTGGAGTTTGTAAGTGGCGGTGGCGAGCTCTAGCGAGTGCTGCAGCAGTGGTGGTGGTTGTAGATCGGTTGTGGTGGCCTCTCTTCCTCTCTCACTCTGGTGGTGGTTTAAAGCTTTTATTTTTTATTTTTTCTTATTGCAACGATAAAGAGTTAGGGGTGGGGGTATAAGAATAAGGTTTTTGCTGACGGCCACAAAGGCCATCAACATATATATATATATATATATATATATATATATATATATATATATATATATATATATATATATATATATATATGTGTGTGTGTGTGTGTGTGTGTGTGTGTGTGTGTGTGTGTGTGTGTGTGTGTGTGTAGCTAATGGGTAGAGGTTGTCAACTACCCGTCAGCAACCCATTCACCAAATAATAGCACTTAGATAATTCTAATGGGCTTTTAACGGGTTGCTGATGGGTTTTTTGCCGATGACATCCACCTGTCGGTGGCCAGTCAACATAGATAGTCCAATAGCAAGTCGTCAACATATGCTGACAGCTCTTTTACCGTCAACATTTTCAATCAGCATTTGTTAATTTTTTGTGGTGTCTAATGATATTGCACGGTTGGGAATTCCAAAATGAATTTAATGATTAACAAAACTATTGAGATAAATCGTAAAATTCTATTGAAATCATGAATTCCATCAAAAATTCCATCACCAAAACAAATGGTTAGTAAATTTCAATAGTAATTTCAACGACAAACAAACTATTGGAATACCATTGAAACTTTGAAATTCCGAATAGGAATTTCCAAGCAACGTATGTTGTTGGATAATCTCATCATATCCCAACAGTAAACAAAATCATTGGAATGAATTGTTGGAATTTCCATTGAAATTCTATTTCCCAATGGAAATTTTGAAGATATTGTTCTAGCATAATAATATGCATGTGTTTTACTTGATCCCATAATATTGAAAATATATAGTAAAGCGTGCTTGAATTGTACATATTTCTTTGCTATATAATATCTTTGTTGAACATATTACAATAAAAAAAACCACTGGACTGTTTTCTAAGAACTATGTATTCCAACATAAAATATTGTTTGAGTTGTGTCAGTCCAACCACCATTTTACTAATGGAACATTTTTCGTTAGAAAAGAGAATTGCAATAAATCTTGCCAAATTCCATTGGGTTCTTTATTTTGGAATTGACTTGTTTACTTATAGCGGTCACTTAATGATACGTCATCAACTATTCAGGTCACCATGCATGACGAGTTAAGTCGTTTAAATAAGGGGAGTGACCTCTTTGAGGGAATTGTCGAGTTGTTATGAGTTGAATGGTAACAATGTTCTTAAATCAGGTTGGATAAAAGGAGGCGGGCTTTATACGCCCACGATCAGATAAATATGGTCTATGGGCCCAGGCAGGTTGATATGGTATGGTATGGGCCCGGTCGGGCTATATGTATAGTAAAAGTTTTTATGGCTCATGGTTTTTATGGTGACTTAACAAAGGGACGAAAGTTCTAATTATTATGGTAACTTTGCATAAGGGTGAGAATCCTAATTCTAAGTCAGTGGGTTTATTATGGATTATAGGGTAAATAGGTGACGAAAACCCTAGATTGGGAACACCCCTCTTGTCTATATAAAGAGGACACATGCCTCAATTCTGTTCCAAGTTGATTATTTTTACATTCTCATAAGAGCTTTCTTTTACCACTATATACGAATATTGACCTAAGCATCAGAGGGCCTACTCCAGGGCTATCTGGTGTGGGTTTTGTTTTGCAGGTCGCTTGAGTTTGAGAAGGTAGTTCAGGGAGCATCGACCTCTTTTATTAGAAGCCAAAAGTTTTGGTCGCATCAAGTGACACAATCCGTGGAAATACGAGGGACAACAAGTCCTTGAGAAAAAGATGTGAGAATATTTCAGAAAAAATCATGAAGGAAAGAAACATAACACTACGAGTCCTGAGTTTCACAGAGCCAGATCAAGGTGGGGATCTTAGAAGAATGAATCCCCCTGTAGGCTTACAAATATCACCAAAGGCCACAAATGAGCAGGTGTCCAGAAAAACACATAAGTAGGAGAAGGAGCAGGTGGTCGAAAAACTAGCGAGACTAGAGAAAGAAGGCGAGAAGAGCATAGAAGTCAGAGGAAAAAATAACCCTACAAAGGTGACGTGGCAAAAAAAGATTAATCTAGGCACTAAAGAATGGGAGGAATTGCCAAAGCATCAGGCTTACAACATTAATAAGGGTTGGTCCAAAAATTAGTTAACGCAATACATATGGTCAAGCTGGAAGAGATCATATCAGTAGGGAACGCTAGTGACGATGGAGCGAAACCCATAGTTGGGGGTGATAAGAATGAAGAGTACATACTAGAACCACTCACGTTGAGCCACAGGAAAATAATGGAGAATGAACATGGGAACCCATTCCAAAATTGACGCGAGAAAAAAAAAGAGGACGACCCTATAGAAGGCATTCATCATCCGACGATGATCTGGAGGAAGATATGGTGGGCATATTCGGTGAGCCTTAGGGAGGAATGCCCAGGAAGCACTGCTTAGGATGGAGAATGGATATGACAGACGAGAATGAAGATGAAATGTTATCGATCTCTAGGGTGATGAGGGATATGCAGGAGGCCTTGAGAGAACTTCAAAAATAGGTCGCAGTGGTAGGTTATTAAAAGGAAAAGGGCCATCCATTTTTTAAAGAGATATTGTGGGAAACTCTACCTTGGGGTTACAAAGGATTAGAATTTCACTATGACATGTTTTCTGACCCCTCTCGACACATCTAAAGTTTTGAGAATGAGGTAACATTGCGGCAATATACATATGTAGTAGTGTGCAGGGCATTTCTGTCCACTCTACGAGGACCAGTGCAGGACTGGTTCTATCAGATCGCCCCAGGAAGGATTACCATCTTTCAAGCACTAAAATTGAATAACACACTTCACTGGCACCAGGACTCACATGAAGTCATTCATGTCACTCTTTGCGGTAGTACAACAACCTAGAGAAACCTTGAAGGAGTACGTAGCCAGGTTTACCAGGGCTAGCTTGGATTGCCCACGACGACAGATGAGGTAAAGAATAGTGCGCTGACACGGAGATTAAGTCCAGGTTGTCCAAGAATCTCATTAGCTAAGTGACGTGATTTTACCTACGAGCAGTTCTGGATCACTACATTAAGTATATCTATGTAGAAGAAGCCAAGGAGGAGGACTAGATGCGTTTTGAATGTGAGATCAATGACCTATAAAAACCACTGACCAAATGACCTAATCCTAATGAGAGAGTTACGATGACCAGTAAGGACGTTTGTAACACCAGTGGAATAGAGGAGAATAGTGGAGGAGAAGAGACATATACTTTCACACTTTAAATATACCGCAGGCTAGGGTGTTTGTGATTATGGAGAGACAGATGCCCAGCGCCATCAAGTGGATAGAGGATTATATGAAGATACCGACTAACGCAAAATCCCAGTTCCTCTGAAGTTCCATGATAATTATGAACATTCTACTGAGAGGTATTTATATTGAAAGAAAGAAATAGAGAGATTAATTAAGGCCGGACACTTGAAGGAGGTCATGTAGTAAGATAGATCACCTAGAAAGTAGAGGTAGACACTCCCCAAACCTCCTCTAGGAGGTCCCTCGGAAGTACGGATATAGGGACAGAGGAGACTAGAAGAGCAGGGGAGGTAGAAGAATAAGGGAGATGCTGGAAACAATAGGGGAAGAATCAACATGCCTACAGGTGGGCCAACATAGATGGGGATTCGAACAATGCAAGAAAACAACATGCAAATGAGGCTCGACTGGACCTTGTGATGTTGCTGCTATTTTGACCCAGCAGAAAGGCGAGGAATGCAGGTCGATCACAACAACACTAGTAATCCGGGCAGAGGTGGCTGGGTATGATGTGGACAGGGTGTTCATGGACAATATGAGCTCGGTCAACATCCTATATATACGAGTTCTTGTAGCAAATGAACCTAAAAATAAAGATGAAGCCAGTAAAATGTCGGTTTATGCTTTTAATGTGATGCATGTTATCAAAGAAGGAGAAGTAGTCTTGCAGTTGTTTAGGGAGATGGCGAGCTATGGGTGGAGAATAAGATAAGTTTCTTGGTCATCAAGATTAGTTTATCCTACAACATTATACTAAGGTAATCCGACCTTAATGAGTTTTAGGCGGTTACATATACCTACCATATGAGCATAAAGAATCAAGTAGGAGACAAGGTCGACGAAGTAATATAACTTAGCAGGCCAAGCATTCCTGCTACTAGATGACGGTAAGGAAGGAAATGAGTGAATACAAAATGGAAAGAAGTGGATAAATCAAGGAGGGAATATTGAGCGTCAAAAAATTGAGAGAGGAATATAAAAATGTCTGATCACATGTAGAACTTATGGAGATTGAGTTAGAATATGTTAGGCTAGGGTATGTGATGAGGATATGTTACCAGATGTTAGGTACTATAAAGGAGGATCTCGTCACCCGGGTAAGGGAATCTTGGGACATGTTCGCCTTCAAATATGATGAGATATTAGGGGTGCCCCCCAAGGTGGCGCAACATCATTCGAATGTAGATCCCAAAGCCAAACCAATAAGACAAAAAAGAAGGCACTTCGGAGCAGAGTTGGACAAGGTGATAGAAGTGGAGGAGCATAAGTTGTTAAGGGCAAGCTATATCCGGGAAATCTAATTCCCAGAGTACTTATACAATGTGGTTATGATGCCAAAGCCAGGAGACAAGTGGATAATGTGCGTTGACTTACACGAACTGAATAAGGCTTATCCTAAGGATCATTACCCGCTGCAGTATATTGACTAGTTGGTAGACTCTACCCCAGGATGTGAGATGTTAAGCATGGTGGATGAATCATAAGGTCTCATCAAATCCCAATATCACCGGAAGATCAGTTTAAAGTAAGCTTGTTACCTTTACTAGTACGTACTGTTTCGTCTCAATGCTGTTTGGGTTAAAAAATGCAGGGGCGACACACCAAAGGCTGGTAGATAAGATTTTTAAAGACATATTGGGATCATTAATGGAGGTGTATGTGGATATAATATTGGTAAAAATCAAGAAGATGGAGTCTCATGCGGAATATCTAAGGAAGGCTTTCGTAATTTTAAGGCAGTATGGGATGAAGTAGAACCCTGAGAAGTGTTCTTTTGGTGTTCGCTCTGGTAAATTCTTGGGATATATGATAACAGAATGAGCCATTAAATTCAATCCAGAGAAGGTGTGGGTTGTGATGGAGATGCCTTACCCCTGATCTGTGAGGGATGTGCAAGTATTAACAGGTCTCATAGAAGGACTTAGTCGATTCATATCCAGGTCGGCCAAGAAGGGTTTTCCATTTTTTCAGAACTTTGAGGAAGGGATCGAAGTTCGAATGGACAAAAAAAGCAACAGAGGCCTTTGAGAAATAAAAGGAATATTTTTTATATATTGTACTATTGACAAGCTATGATAGGGGATGACTTAATTCTATACATATCAGTGGGGGAGGTCGCGATTAGCTCAGTATTAATTCGAGAGGAGGCAAGGAGTCAAAAACCCATTTATTATAGAAGTAGGATGTTATGAGGTGCCAAGCATAACTATTAAGAGTTTATAAAGGGAGGATTTGTGTTGATCTATATGTCGAGGAAGCTATAACCTTATTGTTTGTGTTATCGGATTATGGTAACAAACTAACTTGGCTCTGAAACATGTGTTAAGAAAACCTAATATTTCTGGAAGGTTGGTAAAGTAGGATGTGGATCTTAGAGAGTATAAGGTAGTATATGAACCAAGAATAGAGATCAAAGCATAGGTACCAACTGACTTCTTGTAAGAGATGGCCCGTCCCAAAGTTGATGGAGTCGAGTAGAAAGTATGATTATTACATGTGGATGGATTAACCATGGTTAATAGAGTGGGGTTGGGAATCGTTCTCACCAGTCTATAGGGGAGAACTTAGACTTGCGGTAAAACTAGAGTTCAAAGCTTCGAACAATGAGGCCGAATATAAAGCATTGATGTAAAGAATAGAGATGGCGAGCGACCTGAATATAGACCAACTATAAGTGTATACATATTAAAAGGTGGTAGCTTGTCAATACAGCAGATCTTTTGAAGCAAAGGATGAACAGATGTAGAAGTATTTGGGAAAAGTTAGACAGGTAAGCAGCCCATGTCAAGGAACTCAGTTTGTGATATTAACCACGAGATAACGGCAAGGGATGATCAGCTCGCTATGATGGAGGAGCTTTGGGGAATTATAGTGCAATGACTATTACTCTGATGGAATTAACGACTAGTATCTTGGAGTGAGGAAACAAAGTAATGGACATCGGTGAGGTGGAAGATTGGTGAACACCAATCCAAGATATTCTTAACAAAGCATCAGGGGTCTATACACAATTATCAACTAAGGAGGCCAGGACCGCAACACGTTTCTACTTAATGGATGGACACTTATATAAATGGTCTCACTTTGGTCCTCACCTAAAGTTTTAATCTAAAAAAGAAGGTTAAGGGTGTTAAGGAAAATATATGAAGGTTACTGTGGATTATGCGAAGAGCTGAGCACTAGTGAGAATGACTTTGCGAGCTTTTTTATTTTGTTCGGGATAAAGGGGATGGCAAGCGAGCTGGTGATAACCTATTAAATATGTCAGATGCATGCACCAGTAATACATGTGCCAACCAAAGATAAGGTAGTAATGAGTTTGCAATGCTCATTTGCGCAATGGGGGGTTGATATCTTTGGACCTTTGGTAAAAACACCATGCAAGAAGCAGTATCTAGTGTTCGTGGTGGATTATTTCACAATATGGGTGGAGGCTAAATCTATGACTAATATAGCCGAACAGAGGACAATAAAATTTATTTTTGATAACATCTTTTGCAGATATATGGTGCCATGAGTATTGGTCTCGAACAATGCCACGTAAATCAATGGGTGTATGATGCAAAAATGGTGCAAAGGGCATGAAGCAGAGATTTACCCTAGTAGCACATCCACAAACTAATGGGCAAGTCTGAGGTCATTGACAAGATCATAGTACAAGGTATTAATCTAAGGCTTGAAAAAATAGGTAGACTATGGCTCGAGGAACTATCATTGGTTCTATGGGCTTATTGGACGACCCCGCGAACTAAAATGGGAAAATCACCTTTTCGCTTAGTCTATGGCATGGAAGCTGTCATTCTACTGTATAGCTGCTTTTAACCTAGAGGAGAGAGAATGATTGGATAGAGGATCTTTGGAGTTAATTGAAGAAATAAGATGCAAGATGGCTGCAAGGGTATAAAGGTACGTGAAGAAAATTCAGGTACCATATAAATAGAAGGTAAAGAAAAGGTAATTTCAGGTCAGCGAGTTAGTCTGGAGACGAGATAATGCAGTATACTCTAATAGAAAGTTGGATCCTAACTGTATTGGGCCGTTCAAGGTGACTAAGATATTGAAAGGATGGGCTTATGTGTTGGAAGATGATCAAGGTAGGGCAATGCCAATGAGCTGGAACATCTACCACCTGAAGAAGTACTATGCTTAGATGGAGGGTGTGTGTGGTAATATCTTGTTTATGGCTTTATTTTGATTTTTATGTGATTTTACCTGAGGGTTGTTTAGGTTGAAGAAGGATTGCTAAAACTTATGGTTATAGAATTGGATATGGTTTTTATGGTTATGGTATGGCCCGACACTTGTTTAGGCCATAGATGAATTTTTTGGTCTTATAGTGTATGGTTTATTTATGGTTTTATGGTTATGGTATAGCCCGATGCTTTTTTAGGTTGGAGATGGATTTTATAGTTTTATGGTGTATGGTTTATCTATGGTTTTATGGTTATGGTTATGCCAAACGCTTGTTTAGGTCAGAGACGGGTTTTATGGTTTTTATGGTGTATGCTTTGTCTGGTTTTATGGTTATGGTATGGCCCAACTCTTGCTTAGGCCGGAGATGGATTTTATGATTATGGTGTATGGTTTATGGATATTTTTTTTTGATAGTTATGGTGTATGGTTTAGGTTTATGGTACATGATTATGGTGGGCCTGATGCTTGTGTATGTCGGAGGGGTTTTTATGGTTTAATTTATGCTTATGGACATGGTTATATAGTTTTATGGTTTTATAATCTTATTTTAAAGAATTTATGTAATCTCATGTTTGGAGTTATGGTGTGGTTTTATGGTTATAGGTTTGCCCGATGTTTATTTTGTTTACAATATCATACGATTGTGGTCTTTTGCCCTAATGCTTATGGCATAAGTGTGAGTCTGTTTATGAAATACGATCTTAGGATCGACCTACTTGTTGATTAAATCTTACTATGCGGATACCTAGTCAAAAGTTATCCTTTGATTTGGAGGAATGTCCGACCTGTTCGGGTCGGTTAAGATTTACGTGGTTTAACTAGTTAAGTGGTTTATGGCTTATGGTTATATTTAGGGTATCCATCATCATTTTTAAGTCAAAGGAAGGTGTGAGATTCTGAAGATATCTCTAAGCACATCATAAAACATGTTCAAAAATTGTTAGGTTACAATATTTAGTTATTACAATTAAGGAGCAATTGGGGGTACTAGGGGGAACAAACTCATCCAAAGGGGCATTAATTCCGAGCTTAGGTTGGCCGAGATGATTGCATGAGCAGCACATTTGTCCCACTAGGTCACGTCGGGGGACTGGTCGAGGTCACCTTTCCAGAAATCAAAGGGATGAGGGTCTTATTGAGTTTTCTTGAGATCCACTTGGAAATTCAGACTAGCTACTCGGATTTGATGGTTAGATCTCTCAATTGTTGTCTTAAATATAGCTTGGCGCCTTTACTCAGCTTCTAAAAGGAAGGCGGTGGTGTGAAGGCAGGTCGGCATTAGGCAAATTTGATATGCTTCAAGGAATCGCTGACCAACTACACTCCCCAAGAAAGTGCGACGACCTTCTTCGACCCCACAGGCATGAGCCTCCACTTTAAGGGCTTTCATCCCAGCTTGATGCTTCTCACCGATATCCTCTATTTTGGCCAAGTAACACTCCTTGAAAATATAGAGCTCATCCTCTGCCAGGGTCATCTTCAATTGTGCCACCTCCAACTGACACCGATAATTATCTAGTTATTCTACTTGAGCTCTTATTTGACGTCAATCATCATCCAGCTCGCCCTGTGTTAAGGAGAGCTGCTCTGTCTGCTTATTTATTTATTTATTGTGTCAGCTTGCTACAAACTTTCTTCCATTTGTTTAAGGACATCTCTTCACTGTTAGCAGCTAGTAGATGCCCGGATAGTGAAGCAAACATATGCTCCAACTGCATCAAACATGAGACAGTAATATGAGTGTACTGATATGAAATACCTAAATGATAAGGTAGTAAAAATTACCTGAGAAAGTTACTGGAACGCAAAAGCCACTTGGTTGGGAATACAAAGAGTTTTCAAGTATTTCTTGTTTGGCATCAGTATTTGGCCTTGAAAAATGACTGAAATTGATCAGTGTTTTCACAGTTTAGAAGGCTGCTAGACAGAAGTGGCAGCATCGAGCTCGACGACCCCTAGGAACAACGACACTTAGGTTGGGGATAAAATATAGGCTAAAGATCGGTGATCACAACATCTTGGTCAGCAGTAACGCATGGAGAGGACGGTTGAGGTCGGGATAGGCCACGTGTTATCTTTCTTTTCTTCTTGCTCTGACCCACATCGACCTTTTCAGGTATTTATTCCCCTACCAGTGCGACGACCTTGGATTTTGGCTCAATAACTTGGTTCACGGGTGCTTCTTCATCCAGGGGAGGATTTGTTTGAGGGCTGGCTGGGGCATCCTCACAATCTGTGGAGCGGTTGTAAACAAAACTTTTTATAGAATAAATGAGAAGTTGGTTAGAGAAATATGATACCACATTGTAGACAAGTAAAATTAAATTTATAAAAAATATTGACATACCAAACTCAGACTCAGACATCGGAGAAAGAGTTCGGCCGCTGAGACCAAGGAAGGTGTATACACATTCAGATTTAGTAAGCTTCACCACGTCGAAGGGACACTTGTTCCACTCTGTGACCTGATCTTTATACCTGTTATGGATCGCGGATGGAGGTTTTCCTACGATTATTTTGTTCTTGGGGGAGTTATCACTTGCCATTGGGTGAGGAAAGGACAGGGTTCATAGGAATGGAGGAAAGAAAATCCGGCTCGCTATTCTTGTACCTTAGAAAAAGGTTTTATGAGGAAATGGTCTTGATTTCAAGATGAGAGATAAAATGACCCCTTTTATTTTTTGAGGTGGTAGCAGAAAATGAAGAATTCTACACCAGGTTTTACTTTGTAATACCGACATAAGATCAGGTAGCCGGTAATAAAATGGATGGAGTTTGGGGTAATTTGAAGTAAGGAGAACTTACACTTCACTTCTAGGACAATCATAAAAGGACGCATAGGGAATCTAATCCTAGATGAGATATGGTCTTCGAAGATGGTGATGTGCCCAGTTGGGGGATTCTCAGCATCATTCTTACCAGGCCCAAGAAGGACAATATCATCTCTATGGTAATTCTAGCACCTTGTTGTAGAGGGGGGGATATGACAAAGGAACTATGGTAACAGGATTGGGGTGACAGAAATCAAGGTCGGAGGAAGGATTGTGTGTTTGCGGCTTGATTATCAAGGGGATAGCTATTGGAATTTATTGGTTCAACATTACAGTTTGGTTTTCTAGCTCGACCCAGGTCAGATCTCCAGCAGGCTCATTTATTAGGCCGACTCTAGGTAAAGTCTAGTTTTTTCTTATTGATGTTAATAGGTCGGTTATGGTTTTTTTCTACTGTTCTTCCTATTCATTGGGATTTGTATGGATTCAGTTTCAGAAAGGGGATCAAGATTGGGGGGAGATCCATAGATGGGTTAGTATTAGGGCTATGAGAATCATAATCCTGGGAATGGGGAGACACTAAAGTTTTTTTACAAAAAGGAGAAGAGAAATGGGTGCACGGATAAAAAATATAATAAAATATATAAAAATACGATAAAAGAAATTGATAGGATTTAAGTAGGAATAAGAGGACTTACCCATCATATGCAGATTTGAGGAATTGCCAAGTTAATCTATTTGTCGATTGAGGTTGACGCACTTTACATGGGACCTTGAGAAGTTATCAATGGCAGTCGATGAAAACTACCCCTGGGTTTAAAATGAAAGGGGGTAAAAGGTAATTAATGGCAATTTTATATAGGTTAGGGTAAATGTGGGCCTTTCAGTTTTGGGCCCATTGAAAGTTGTTTTATACCAAAAAGCGAAGAGAAGACGTCTGTCGTCCCTGACACAAAGATAAAGTCGCATTTAATGAGGAAACGTTTGGAATGTCTCAGACGGCTATGCATGTGTGGATGGACTTCAAGGCTTGATGTTTTATATTCTATCTGATTTCCTACCTCAATCAGGTAAAATATGGGGGACTAGCTTATATGACATCAAATATTCAGGTCGGCATGCACAAGGATTTAGGTCATTTAAATAAGGGGAGCGACCTCTTTTGAGGGAATTGCCAGCTCTTCTGAGTCGAATGGTAGAAATGTTCTTAAATCAGGTTAGATAAAAGCAGGTGGGCTTTATACGCTTACGATGAGATGAATATGGTCCATGAGCCTCGACGGGCTGATATGGTATGGTATGGCCCCCGACGGGCTATAGGTATGGTAAAGATTTTTATGGCCCATGGTTTTTATGAAACTTAACAAAGGGATGGGAGTTCTATTTATTATGGTAACTTAGCATAAGAGTGAGAACCCTAATTCCAAGTCAGTGGGTTTATTAAGGAATTATAGGATAAATAGGAGATGAAAACCCTAGATTGACAAAATGTCTATTTTCTATATAAAGAAGACACAAGCCTCAATTTTATTCCAAGTTGATTATATCTACTTTTTCATAAGGGCTCTCGTTTACCACTGTATACAGATGTGGACTTAAGCATCAGAGGGCATACGCCGGGGCTATCTGTCTTGGGTTTTATTTTGTAGGTTGCTCGAGTACCAGAAGGTAGTTAAGGCAGCAGCGACCTCTTTTCTTGGTGAGCTGAACTTTTTGGTTGCATTACTAACAATTGTTTTCTAATATTAAAATGGATATTATTTTAGTTCAATTTTGAACATAATTTTATATTTTATTGGAACTACATTGTATGGCAATCGGCATCTTGGCAGTTTTTGATCATTTGACATATAAATTGACACATTAAATCACAATAATTGACACATTAAATTAAATTTATGAATTCAATGTACTTGGATGATGATTTTTGCCCTAAAACATTAAGATTCCCAATTTGTCGATATATCGACACTCACATTATACAGTCAACAATTTCAGATATAGTGATACAATTTAAGTTAAAATCGGATCAATGTCAGTATTTGAGACCTATATTGATTCATAATTCCAATGTGCTTACGTACATAGGTCAAAAACTACAAATAACCCAAACTTCATGACCGAAAAATGTATTTTCTATTTAGTGGGTTAGTTGTTCAAATAGAGGATAAAAATACAAGCTAACACAGTCAATAATGACTGTCAATTATTAGAATCAGCCATCTACTAATTGTCAAATATGATAGAATGTTTCCCTTACAAATTTTCAATTTAGAAAACTGCAATTTCATCCCTTTTCATTTAATTATTTTAGTGTGTTTACGTACTTTTTTGTTCTTTAATTCTCTAATTACTAGTTACGATGGTATTATTTGCTAGAAAAATAAAAAAGAAATATACAAAAGGTCATGAACTTGACGCAACATACATTACATGCGTTTACACAATGAAATATTATAGTGGCTTTAGCAAATATATACATACATACATACATATATATATATATATATATATATATATATATATATATATATATATATATATATATATATATATATATATATATATATATATATATATGGGATCATGTGAGAATGGATCCTTAGGTGAGAAATGAGAATAAACCCTGACCACTAATTCTAATGCTTGTGATTAAAGAATCTCGGTGTCATTTCAGTAATTAAAACACATTGCTAACTAAACATCCCGTATCCTTCTCATTTCAGCCCAAAATCAGTCTTTTCCCGACTGCAACAAGAGAGAAAAAAATCCAATTCCATCGATTTTCCCTCATCCACGCAGTGTTTTTCTCACTGATTTCAATCGATTTTCCGTTGTCACGTTTTGTTGTTTCCCTTCTCTCTCTTCATCAATTCCAGAAATTGATTTGTGAATCTTTCATGGGCCAAAGTTCACAAAAAGGTACGTTTCTCCTTTGTTTTTTTCGTTTTTTTATTCAGGAATCATAGTATTTATATATTCTCGAATTACATGTATGTGTCTCGAATCCATTCCTCATTGTGGGATTTGGATTTATTGCAATTTATTCAAGCATATATTGAGTTCTGGGTTTTAATTGTGTGAACGTTAGGGTTTTTCATTTKTTGCAYTTTCTTTTACGTGAGTCACAATTGATGTTTCCCYAATCAATTTAGCYTTGTAAATTTTGAATTTATTCTGGTTTTCTCGATCATATGCATTAGGCTTATTCATCGTGTTTTACAGATAGTTGTTAAATCTCAAGCATTTTATTGATAATGAATTTTGAAATTGTTGGGAAATGTTGTTATTTAGTTTAGTCTTGTTGTGCGTAACTGATTTAGATTGTTGTAGCATCAAAGATTTCTTGAAAGTTGTGATTTAATTTTTAGAAAATTTACAGAAGCAGCTGAAAGTGTATGGAAAAAGAAATGTATTGACGATGTGAGCATAGGGACGTGTTCAAGATTATAGTCTCATTAATCTGGGCATAGTGAGCTGCATTGTTCAAGATTATTTACACGTGTGTTATCAAAGCCAAAGTTTAAGTTGTTATTGATTTGTCTAACTTATAATATAGCTTGTAAAGTATTTTCATGTCAGAATGGACTCGAGAAGAAGACGAYAAACTGTGGCATCTCGCTAAACTTATGTCACACAATGGACAACTATAGACCCAACGCTAGAGTCAAGAAGGCAAAATTGGAAGTTAAAGAGAATCAGCTTGAAGCGGCTCGAAGCTTGCTCAGGCGATTTGGCACTCGATTGGTGTTGTGCTTGCCTATCCCTGCCGATGTTCTGTTTGTTGTTTTGTAACTGATTTCGCTTTATTTAATGCTTAGTTTTGGATTTTTTTGTTAATTTTTATTTTTCTTTTCTATTATTCTGCATAATTTTTGTTGTTAATAGAAAACAACAACCCAAGAATGAAATTTGTATAGTAACGGTTGAAGTTTAGGCTAACCAYTTYAAAMCTTTYATCAACAAGGAATAAAAGTGTTTTCGGTGATGCAACATGRAGTAAACACATTGACTACCCATGARATTCAAGCTGAAGAAGATTTCTAAGAACTTGGACCTAATGTTAATGAAATATGTTTCTTCCYAGTTTAATCTTTTATCTCTTACATGYATTCTCATTAGGCTTAAATAAAAATTCAATTWTTTGAAGAGTAGRTATATGGGCATGTGATTTTTTCCGTAGTGTGATAAATTCATTAGTAATTGGATTTTGTGGGTATTTTTGGTTATGATTGTTAATAAATGGATATTGTGCATGGTTGTAGTCACAAATGTYCAAACATCTAGTCGTTATTGTGCATAATTATAGCGACTAACTGTTATATTTTACCAATATTAATGACTTGTTGCACCACAAGAAATTTACGAAATACTAACATTAAGTTTTTCTTTTATGTTGAATAAGATGAACTGATTCCTAGTGTTTTTATTCCACACCATCTAGTCGATTCATTTTCAGGTTGTCCTACAATTTTCAAGATTCTACGTACTTTAATAAACTTAAATCTAATATGGTATATGGAGTATTAACAAAACATTCAAATAGAAAAACAAGTCAAACAAAAAAAGATACGATTAAAAAAAAAAGGAAAAGAGGGCATGGCGCATTAACAACTAGTTTAGCCAGCACATAAAGACCAAAAGTTCTTAATCCTGAAATATTGACAAACCATAGTTAACACACATATGATATAGCAAACAGAGCCCTCACTTCAATCTCAAAATTAGTACCAGAAAACCAACAACTTAAACAAAAATTCAATAAATGTTAGAACCAAGAGCGCAAGAGCACGTCACCGGTGACATACTGTGCACAATTTATTTCACTATTGTGCACAGTTTATTACATTGTTATGCACAAATTAACACTTACTTGTGCACAATACAGTTTGRAAAAATTAATATAAGTAAGAAAACAATATCAAGAGTTATTACATTCAAATTAGTTCCCTTTTKTCTTCCTTCCTCAAATCAAACGCAAATTACAATGTGTAAATAAATTATTATTACAACCATAATTGATACAAACTAAAGTTTAGAGGTGAAAACTCATAAATACCCGAAAATAATTATTTGAATATCCTGGCAATAATGATATATCCTTGCTTGTGCATCATTGTATTTTTGAATTATTTGAGAAACCATTCGTAAGAATCAATGTCTTAAGTAGCTATCAATGCAGTTGTGACACAACTTTGTGGTTGTCAATCCCAGTGAAATGTGCAAACACCATATTGTACCTGCATCAGTAGAAATGAGTATTAATACTCAGTGATATAATGTGCACAATTTATTGCACTATTGTGCATAGATTGGAATATAAATGTGCACAAACCACATTACACCTGCATCAACTGAAATGACATCAAACGACAAGAAACACATTGGACAGTTCAACCATATTTGACATACTGTGCACAATTTAATACAGTATTGTTCACAATGTGAAACATAAATGTACACAAACTAAAGACAGAAAAGCCAAAAGTTAGGGTCACAATTGTGCAAATATTGGCACTTAAATGTGCAAACTTTAAAATACATCTAAACTAGCAGATTTGACATCTAAGAACAAGAGTTTACGAATGTTAAATCATATTAGACGTAATGTGCACAATTGATTGCATTATTGTGCACATATTAGAACTTAAATGTGAAAAAATAAAATATATACCTGTTAGTTCTGTACGATGAAAGAAAAAAGAAATAGACAGAAGTTTTGTACTTTAATAAACTATAGTATATAGTATATCAACAACAAACCAAAAAATACGATGAAAGAAAAAAAGAAATGACCAAAAGTTCTTAATTTTGAACACGTACAAACAGCAGTTCAATCTCACATTTAGTACCATAGACCAACAACTTAAATAGGAATTCAGTAAATGCTACTGTGCATAGTTTATTGAACTATTGTGCAGATTTTATTGCATGGTTGTGCACAAACTATACTTGTGCATAAACCAGATTGCAATTTTAAAAATATAATAATAAAAATACGAAAACAATATTAAAGGCAGATCTTGAAATCTGTCTATTACTTTCTTTTTTGCTTCCATCCTCAATCACCTGTAAGTTAAAACTTCATAACATGCACAATATAATGCACCATTGTGCACAAGTTGGTACATTATCGTGCACATATTGAGATTTACTTGTGCACAAACCACATCAAACATACATCAACTAAAATGATAGTAAACGACAACGAGCATAGAACTGTTAAATCATATGGGACATACTGTGCACTGGTTAATGCATTACTTTACACATGATAAAATATAAATGTGTACAAACCACCTAACACCTACATCAAAATGACATTAATCAACAGATTGCATTAAACTGTTAATAATCAACATTAGCCTCATAATTCTGAGTGCAAAGACCCAGTTTTATTGTATTATAATAATATAGCATGATCATGTGGTTTGAGAACATCAGCAATATACGATTTATAAAATTTTTATAAGTTTTCCCATGTATCAATACACACAACGATAACCTAATAATTTCAAAGTGCAAAAACTCCTGGTGAATAACCCCAAAATCGAAAGAAACTATGCCTGAATCGAAAATATCTAAAAATCGAATGAACTACTGTAAATTAAAAATGAATAATACCTGTTTCGTATTCAATCGCAACCATTGCAGTGTAATAAATATCAAATCTCGTAGAAACTAGATAAAAATCGATCAAGCCCTCCAAAATGAAAGTTCGTATAATCAGAAAAAATCGAAAAAACAAGGAACCTGCAAACTCAAGTATGAAGGTGCCTCCAAAATCCTAGGTTGTAGAAACGAGACGAATTCATACAGGAAAGGGGCACCCAAAATCTCCAGTCGATCTTCAATTTTGATTTCCCTAAAAACTAGGGTTCTTCATTTTTCTTAAAGAGGGGGCTGCTCATCGTTCCACAAAGGAAGATCTATTTTTTTTTAATTTTTTTTTAAATTTTGATGGGAGATTTTTTGGGTCTAATTGATAATAATGAAGATTATGGGGGTTGATTGAAAGTTTTAATTTAAAGTGAAAGAATCTTTTTTAATTTATTTTATTAATTAAGAACCATTAGATTGGATTAATTGTAGTGGTTAGGATTCATTCTCATTTCTCACCCACGGACCTATTCTCACCYGAACCCAACCCTATATATATATATTGCGAATTTTTTTGGAGGTACATAAAATAAAGCAGAAGAAATAAACAATTCTCTGAGAAGTGTCCCAAATATTTTCATAACTTCTTAATTAGAATAGTTACTGCATCCTGCACACACAACTTGAAATTAAACGAATCAGACTCCTCTAATACAAACCACCACTATACTAACTATTCTAACTAATTTTCTAGCAATATGTGGACTTCTGCAACACTTTATGGACTCCTTCTTAGGCTGAAAAGATGCCCATCCCAAGCACCGAATTAATAAAAGAAATACTAAATCTTAATTCCAGCAATGTGGAACATATTGACTGGAATCTTGATTCTAAAATAAACTTTTGAGTTTTCTATGATATGCTTTGTATGTACAAAACTCATGCTATATACAATGGGACCTTAAGACCTATGTATATATATATACAAGTATGTCGATCTCAATAAGGAAGCGTGTCTTGTTGTTGAGAACTTCCTTGATGCAAAATCCTTGTGGGGCTGTTTAGACTAGGTTTCATTGAAATCCAAAATCCTATAACTCAGAGTTTGGGTATTCATTATTCTGTAAACACTAAGAATTCTTGTTTGTTGTAGGATTTAGAATCTTTTACTTTTAACTGCAAATGTGAATTATGTCTAAAAAGTGGATGATGGTGTATTATTATTTTATGCATTATGTAGTATTTAGTTATCTAGATTTAACGATGATAGGATAAAAGAGATTAGTTGTGTAAATATGATAATTATGATAGGGGTTAGGTATAAGAATTTATTGGTTAGGTATTAGAATTTTGAGTTTTAGAACAAACGAGAGTTGAGATTTGGAGTCTCAATCTGAGTTTCTGAGTCTTAGACCAAATAAGACTTGTAGTATTTAGTTTCTTTTGACTACAACTCGATCTGACACATTAATATATTGACTTATAAAGTTTTCATGTAATAACATGACACACCAACATATTGTCGACCGTTTCCGACCGCGGGGGAAATGTTGAATGGTCACTGATGGGCACCGACCATCGGTGAAACAACATCATCATCACGTTGGTGAAATGGCGCCAGTTGAAAGTGCCATAAAATGGCCACTGAAATACCAACGAGCCACTGACAGTGAATGCCTATCAACAAAATGAAATTCAATTAAATATGTCATCAGTCCATCGACGCCGTTTGTCACAAACGGTCCATGCCCGTTGGAAAACTTAAATGTTTAAAAAAATTAATTAAATACCGATGATAATTGAACCATCGATAAAAACTATAATTAAAACAGCGGGCAGTGGGGGGCTGCACAGAAACAAACAAATATAAAGGTAAATAAGAAGAAGAAGAAGAAGTATACCACCATCACCATCACCACCTGTCGCCGCTCTCTACCACCACCACCACCACCGCCAATCTGGTCTGGTTCGCACCCACCAAAAAAGCTTCAATTTCTCACCCCCACCTGCCACAAATAAGTGAGTTACTTGTTTTTTTTAATAATTGTTATTTAAATTTGTGAATATATTTATTTATTTTGATTGTTGAGTTAATTTAGATTAATTGAGTTTTATTTTGAAAAATTCATTTTAATTTTGTGTATAATTGGTAGTTATTTTGAAATTAGGGTCTAATTATAATTAATTAAATAATTAAGGGTGTTTAAAATATTAGATTTAGTTTTGAGTTTAATTTGTACTTACATTGAAAATTAGGGTTTGATTTTAATTAATTAGATAATTAGAATTTTTCGAAAGTTAGGTTTAGATTTAATTAACATTTATTTTGAACATTAGGATCTAATTGTAAATAATTAGATAATTATGGTTTAGTTTTGGGTTTAATTAGTGTTTATTTTGAAAATTACGGTTTTTTTTCTTTAATTAAATAATTGAGATTTATTTTGAAAGTTTAGTTTAGTTTTGGGTTTAGTATTTGTTTTGAGAAGTAGGGTTTGATTTTAGTTAAGTAGATAATTGACATTTATTTCAAAAAGTAGGGTTAGTTTTGGGTATAATTAAAAATTATTTTGAAGATTAAGGTTAAAATGTAATTAATTATATTATTTAGATTAAGTTCAAAATTAGGGTCTATTTAGGGTTGAAAATTAATTAGTTAGCTAGTTAGGGTTATTTTCAAAAAGTATGATTAATTTAGAGGTTAATTTACAAATACTTATAATTATATTATAGGTTGACTATTTGATTAATTATAGTTAGTTTTTAATGTTATTTCAAATTATATTAGAGGTTATAAATATTTGTTTGAATATTTATATATTTATTTGTGTTACGATTCGAAGTTGGTTTTGTGATTGGTTGGTGTTGTGGTGACATCGTGATGACGTGTCGTACAATGTCGGCCGAAAATTTTTGTCCTTTCAATAGTTTATTTTATAAGTTTCAAAATGTGGTGGTAGTTAGGATTATAAATGACGCATAATTTGAACTTGTTTTTATTTTATATATCAACTCGAACTATGTAATATGCTCAATTTCTATTATTTCTTAAATGAGGGGTAAAGTTATTCAACATGGTGCTCATGTCGGCCCACCTTCAGGTCGTGCTTCTCGCATCTCATTCTCTTCATCACCTCATCTCGGTGATAATGACGATGTGATGGATTTAGATGGAAGGACTCCATCTGAGACCATTGTGGCCACCCCGTCTGATTGACAGTACATCCAGGGTTCTGCCACCGAGTCCGAAGATGATCGAGGTCTATGCCTCTAGCGGTAAGTAACTCAAAATTAATGTTCAATACTTAAGCTATTTATATTAATTATTCTAGTCAAGCACAATTTTTTGGAGTACGAAGTAACTTTAAGGCGTTACCAATGATTTTTTGAGAGATCATTGAGACTCGTGTACACCACGATAGGTGGAGATATAAGCATATTCCGGTACAAAATTGTGAGACGTGGTGACCACAACTCATGGTAATTATCCATAACCTTTTCATTTGCAACACACATGTATATATTTTTTTGTTGTACATGTTATATAAATTAGGTTTACAATATATTAGATTACTTTGTTTTGTAGGACCATTGTTATTAGGACACGTTTTTTTTTATATCTCCGCGTTAATTAAACTCATTTTTAGAAATCGGGTGGGGAAAGGGGAAGCATTAAAATTTTAGAATATATAGAGGAAAAAACAAAAAAAGAAGAAAAAAAAAAGAAAAGATCAAAAGAAAAGAGAACGCGCGAATGACTCTTTATTCTGAAGCCGCGTGAAGTTTGCATTTTTTTATGATTATGAGTTATAAGTAGTTCAGCCTCCTAAACGAGTATAGGCAGACGTGTAGAGCTAAGGGGACGTGTCCTAGATGCGTAAACGAGGTCGTATGTAAGAGGTGGCTAGTTGAGTAGGTAGAATAAGAGGAGGTTGAGAGGTCCCAAAAGGCCATCAAGAATAAGATGAGTGAGCCTGACAACCCTAATAATGTGATATCGAAGTATAGAGACGAGTCTTGATTTACGCTTAGTCATGCTAATCATCTTTTAAAGTAGATTTATATTTATGTTTGTAAATATATATTGTCAGTAATTAGTAACTTTAAAATATTTAATTAATTGATATAGCGTGTGGAAATGGGTAGGGAACTCACTGCGTACGAGGGTTCTTTGACTATGCATCAGAAACCCAACAACACATTTACTGGCCGCAAATCAGACTAGATAGTTGTAAGTATATATATGTTTTGAATACTATGTGTGTGTGGGGGGGGGGGGGGGGGGGGGGGGGGAATTAGGTTCAAATGAGAAACCATGTCCTTATTTGTGAACCTAATATCAATTATGGCTTTATATCTAATTAAATGGATGGATCAGATTTTTTGTATTTTTCCTTATTTGATTAAAAGTATTAGGATTATATAATAAAAATACTACTTGTGTGTATAACCGATATATTAATAAAGTATTATGATTGTATAATAAAAGCACTGCTGATATATAAGTATAGCATTAGTTCGTAGGTTCGCAAAAAGTGAGTGTTCTCATTGGAACCCACCACCCACCAATATATATATATATATATATATATATATATATATATATATATATATATATATATATATATATATATATGTGTGTGTGTGGTGTGTGTGTGTGTGTGTGTGTGTGTGTGTGTGTGTGTGTGTGTGTGTGTGTGGTGTGTGTGTGTGTGAACCATAAAATTCCAGGAGGAGCTTTAGCGTCTGGAGGAGAGGTTGCTGCATCAGAGGACATATTTGATGAGTCCAGAAAATTGGGCTACCAAATATAGGGGGTATTGACCTCAAAGAGACCAGCGACCTGATATGGATCTTGAATACGTCACAGCGAGCTTCAAAGCCTTCAATTATCTTCCAAGCGACCTCGCCAATCCTGCAAAACAACGCCTCGACGGGCCGGATTTCGAGCCCGTTAAGGCCCTCCGACGCTTAAGTTAATAAGCGAAATCAAACACTCAATCCCTTCACTCAAATCATACAAGATGCCATTATGATCTCATAGGCCTAGAATAATGAGAGATATGCTCCTCCTTTTATAAAGATAAGAGGAATCCTCCACAATCTAGGGTTACCTTTCTCACCCCACAATTTCATAAATACCACAACTGTCTTATAATTAGGATTCCTCCCATATAGTAAATTCCCATAAATAATAAACCTCTCAATAAAGTACCAAAATAAGCCGGAGCTTACGGCCCACCAGGCCCATAACAATCCACGTACATCAAACCCACAAACAGGCTCAAGTACTCAGCCCAAATTACAAGAGATCACGACCCTATATGAAAAATCATCCCCATACTACAGGTCGCTACTCTTCACAAACAGCTCGCTAATACCAAAACAGCTCGCTCACTTCTCAAAATCACAACACAGCTCGCTCATCTTCTAGGAGGAACACCCTCTCCCATAAATGAGGTCGCTTACCACAAATAACCTCATAAATCAAATAGTATTACGTATGGACATTTTGGTCCGCATCAGCTAGTCCCCCATGTTCTAACTGATTGAGGCACGAAATCAGGTAGGACATGTAAAAACAGAATTACAAGAGCACAACCACTTCAAAAACAATAAGTAAATCATCATTTTACCTTACCAAACCACACATCAAAATCACACAGCTCAACAACCGAGCTATAACACTCATCCTTCCACAGTAAATTGTCAAGTATACTTGCGACCTGCAAAAATTCAGCTTACCGAGCTCACTTATTTTTTTAAAATAGCACGATCACCTTGCTAGAGACAACCTACAAGTCCCCAGACCAAGTTCACAACTATATATATGACGATCTGAAAACACAACTTTTATCCACCGACTTAAAATCACATTTGAACTCAATAATTTCAAAAATACAATCATAAACATATAAAACACACAACACGCACAAATCACCTCACCACTCTACATCAATCATCCAACCTGATATACCAAGCTATACATCAATCATCCCATAAGAATTTACCACATAAAATCGCGACCTCAAAAAGATCAGCTCGTTGAGCTCGTTCATTACCCAAGAACATATTCCTGCGAGTCCCCAGACCCATACCTGACGACCCAAAACCATACAGCCTTCCTTTCGCAGCCTGAAGTTATAACCAAGCACAATAACACAAGAAAATACAATTGTATGCTTATGAAAATTCAGAACACCATAAGTCACTTACTCGACCTAAAACAGGTCGATCAAAATTTCATTTCACTCCACAAACCATTACTTAAACATCTCCTTATAACAATAATCATTTCATTAGCTCGCCAAGACCCCACATCATAGTCCATAATAGCCCATCAAGGCCCAAGACTGCATTAACCATAAAGGCACAGAAACCCATAAAGCCATAAATCATAAAGATATCATCGACCTAAAATAGGTCGGCCAGTAAACTATTGCACCCACAAATCATCATTAATCTACTAAAAGCATCAGCCCATTCCATATAAACCATCACCAACCTAACAAAAGTGTTAGCCCATAACACACTCATAAAATATATGCCGAATCAAGCAAAAACCACATCAAATCACACATGACCCAGAAAAACCATTCAGTTCCCCAAGTTAATGCAACCAAGTATTATACACATGTTAAATTAAATGCCAAATAAACAAACCAAACCAAATCAATCAAGTAAACCATATTAACCAAATAAACTCGAATCAACAAAATAAACTCGCTAACCCATATTAGCCAAATAAACCTGACTCGCACAGAAACACCATCCACACCACAATACAACAGCCTGAAAAAGATATGTAAATCATACATACTCTTCCCAAATCGTAAGTAAAACTTCATAACCACTTAACCATAAATCATCAATATAACCCGCCAAACTTCATTTAAAAAATACCAAACTCTCTTAACACAAAAACACAACTTCTTAACACTACTTTCATCACACAACTACTTCTCATCACAAAAACACAACTACCTCTTCTTTGCAAAAACACAACTTCTTAAAACAACATTTTATCACTTCTCACAACTTTCCATGATCTTCTTGTGCGGGAGAAGTGCCCTCCGGTCCAGAGTTACCTTCTCCCGACCGAACAAACCACGTTAAATCAAATAAGCCATACGCATATCATATAAAACATGATCCCTGATTTATACATGCATCTTTTTCGGAATAAGACAAAGATGTTTCAAAATCATCTAATCATACGCCCTCCATATAACACTATCAAAACTAAATAACAAGCCCTTTATAATCCACTCGTCAATCGGCAATTATAAATACCACTCAGCACATATGTAGAATTAAACAAATAAGTAACACCCTCTTTATTTCATTTAACCAAATATATGATAACACATCCCAGAGGAAACTTCATCAAAAAAATATTAGTAACGATTCTGAGCAACTTAAACCACTGTGAGACCTCTCTATAATTAACTGAAATTCATATGGTTTCACGCTTGGCAAATAATAAAGATTAACAAACTCATAGCAATTGATTTCATATGCCTAGTCCAAACATTGGAAATAAATTCGCCCTATTCATGCCAAATAAATTATTAGACCTGGTTTAATTCATCGTATTTAATCAAGAGCCATTACGCGTCCATCGATCAAAAAGCAATCGAAGTAATAAGTAATCAATAAAGACCATCCACCGTACCAATCATGCCAAAAGTTTGCGTGCAATAACCAATTTTGTAAATATAAGAAGGAAACTTATCGTGACTGGTGAAGGGCGACCTCATCGTCTTAGACTTCGAACACCAAAATAAATCGACCTTGAATATTTGAACACGCGACCTCATCGCGTTTATTTGTGTTGACCATTCCCGGGTTAAGGTCCAAGCAACACATAAAGTAATCCTCAAAAACCAACATTAATACAAACTCAACGAATAGACCTTACTCAGTCCGTTAGTATATGATCAATAAATAAAACGCAAGCATCACAACCTTTATTCGTGTTCACAAATCTTCAAATCTTGATCTCCACCACTATTCATATTTAACCACTATATATCATACATATTATATCCAAAATTCAACTCCATCCAACAATTAAATTGTACATAACTTAATTCTCAACAGAAATTAGACAAGCAGTTTTTGGAAACAGGATCAGCTCTTATTTAAAATTCGTTATAAAATTTTCCCAACCTCATAATAAGATCTCCACCGTTCAAATTGAACTTCAACATGTTTATATTAACATATTCAATTTTCGAGTTGATCCAACGGTTATATTTGGCATCGTATTTTAAAAACACTGCGCAGGATTTTCCGAAAATAAAAACTGCTTCGATCGAAAATTTATATAAATTCCCTCACACCTCAAAATCCGATCTCCACCGTTCAAAACGTAATTTAAAAGGTCCTTGACGTTTTTTAAAAATTTCAACGTGATCTAACGGTTGAAACAGTAGAAAACGATTTTTAA